>CM068825.1:2459675-2634643 GCA_028554795.2 Sinohyriopsis cumingii
GAGTCAACCATTTTCAGGGCCAGCAACCGATATCACGGGAAGTGATGCATTGCGGGAAAATTTAGCTGATTTGGCTGAGCAGTCAATTCGATATAAGTTTATTTATTATATGCTTTTTTTGAAGAGCTATTATACAAAATTATCCAGAGCATCAAAGTCAGCTTGTCCTCAGAGTATTATCGCTGTTAAATATGTGTGCCAAGAGCTGTTGATAGCTACACAACAAAAAAAACTCTACCGATGATAGATCATGGAAAGTTCCAGCTGCAAAGAGCTCTTCGAGATTACTAATAAGTTAATGTCAAGGAACAAATCTACACCACATCCAACTACCTTCTCTCCAGTCGACCTTCCGGACATGTTTGCAAATTTCTTCCGTGACAACAAACCATTAGAGATAAGCTTGACACCACAATTTCAACTGACTCGTCGTCACCATACAGTTGGGATATAGAATTTGAGCGGCAACCATTAACCGCATTTGAACCTCTCTCTATGGATTTCGTACGTACAATCCTGATGACGAGTGCACCAAAGTCATGTGAACTTGGTCCAATTCCAACATCACTGCTGTTTGAGTGCTTAGGTCCAGTATTGCCTTCACTAACTGATGTTATTAATATCTCTCTCTGATCAGGTGAATTCCCATCATTTTTCAAAACTGCCACAAAGCCTCTGCTGGAGAAACCAACACTAGACCATACCGATTTAAAGAACTACCGCCCAGTTTCTAATTTCCCATTCATATAAAAAATCTTAGAAAAGGTTGTTCTATCCCAGTTTGTATCTCATCTGAATTCAACCAGTCTTTTAGCAATGTACAATCTGCATATCGCCCTTGCCACAGTACTGAAACTACTCTTCTAAAAGTAGTTAATGACATTCTCTCTGCTTTGGATAGCGGAAAGATTACAGCCCCCACTCTCCTTGATTTGTCTGCAGCAATTTACACAATAGACCATGACATATTACTTCACCGTCTCCAGCATGTATTTGGCATTCATGATACAGCCTTACTGTGGTTCAAGTCCTACTTGGTCAACAGGACACAGATTGTGTCTGCAAATGGAATACACTCCAGCCCAGTTTATATATGTTGTGGTGTTCTACAGGGGTCTGTTCTTGGACCTGTTCTCTTCATTCTGTACACTCATTCGTTCTCAAGTGTCATAGATCATCATCCAGTGTTTCACCAATTGTACGCTGATGACACCAAACTATACAAATCTGGCCACCCAACTGAAGTTGATGCTACCATCCAAGGTGTAGAGAGGTGCATTTCTGATGTGAAATCATGGATGACGTGTAACAAGCTGCAGATGAATGAAGATAAACTGAGGCCATTCTGATCACAACAGAAAGACTTTCTCATTCACATGCTTTACCTCAAACAATAAATATCAGCAACGCCAACATTAAATTCACGCAATCAGTAAGAAACATAGGTGTTACTCTGGACAGTACTTTCACATTGCACTAACATGTCATGAAGATATGCAAGGCTGCATATCTTGAGCTGAGACGCATCAGCTCAATTCGCAAATATCTTTCAGTTGATGCCACTAAAACACTTGTGTGTTCATTAGTACTTTCAAGACTGGACTATTGTAAATCAATTCTGTCTGGTTCATCTCAATATATACTCCAGAAACTTTTAAACACAGCTGCTCGGATCATACTTAGAGTACCACGATCAGAGCACACATCCCCGCTGCTCTGTACCCTACACTGGCTATCCATTCGATCCAGAATCAAACACAAAATTTGTTCTCTGTGCTACGTTTCACTGTCGGACTCTATTCACCTATCCGACCTCACCCATGTGCACACACCAGCAAGATACTTACGCTCCTCTTCTGACAATCGTATACTCATTATTCCCACTATGAAAACAAAGTCATATGGACAGCGTTCTTTTGCATACCAGGGCCCAGCAACGTGGAATGAATAGCTCGCTGAACTTAGACACAAAGACACAGTGATCACATTCAAGAGGGCTCTCAAAACTCACTTATTTCGACTGCTAGAACAAACTTAAAGACCTAGTAATGTTTCCTACCTGAAATATTCTCAGCATGTTTTTTATTTTTTAATGTTTTTCTAATTTCATGGTGTTTGTTTTTTGTAATAATATTATTATATGTTTTTTATCTTATAGGTGTTGTCTAATGTTGTAAAGCGCTTAGAGCTTCTAAAGATTAGGCGCTATACAAAGTCCTCATTATTATTATTAATTTTATTATTATTATTATTATTATTATTATTATATACAGTCTTAATTCTAGTATAATTCTAGAGACGGCACAACATATATCAAGCTATTTACAGCATAGTGTTAAGCTATTTACAGCACTATATACAGTCTTAATTCTAGTATAATTCTAGGGACGGCACAACATATATCAAGCTGTTTACAGCATTTATTTACAGCACCATATTCAATCTGAGTTCTAAGGACTGTGCAATACATATACGGGGCCGTCTCTACGTTCAACAGATTTCTGCACACACACACACACACACACACACACACACAGTAATCATCCTCCGCAGAGTGCGAAAGAGCAGCCACCACGGGGTGACATGGAGTGGAGGGTATGTCTTTTTTTCTGTTGAAGTTCGAATTTGAGGTGGACCCCACTTTTTTGCAATGAAAATATCGCCACCGTCAACAGTTGTCAGTCACAAGAATTGAAAACCGGACATCGAGTACGAGAATCCAACACGATAGCATTGCGCTACGAACTTATCTTAGATATATATTTCAGAAATTATTATGAAGCTACCTGTGCTGGATTTTCTACAAATACCTACATCGCAGATTTATTTTCCATTTTCCAGAACACATCGTATTAAAATAATCATATATTGTATATATTTCTGCCTTTGACTACGTCACATTTAAAATACACGTATTTCTATATAACAGAGAGATCTAAAAATAACTGAACTGTATCGATTATAAGTGGACGTTTGACCACTGTTTTCTGCCTTGATTTATTTTGTCAATAAGTTAAAAAGTACAAATATTCTTCTACTAATTTGAACTATTATAAAATTATGTTGCTCCACTGATATTAATTATCACAGATGGTTTATAATTAGTTACGATGATAAAAAATTAAGCTGTACCGGAGAATGATATGCTACAGAGTTTTCTACCTTTATGAGGTCAATTGCGTAGTAACAAGCAAGGTAACTACTGAATTACTGTCGGATAGATTTTTAGCTTGACAGAGTAATCTCCCTTCAACAATAATGAAAACTTATATTTCGTTATATTTTTTAGGGAAAGCAGATCTGGTAATACTATTTGCGACGCGCTGAACCGAAGGCAGACATATATCAAAATATCTACCAGCTGCATTCATTGATTGAAATATTATTTATTCATCAGTTTCTACATTTGTAGATACAACTGCTCTGGCGATCTTGCTACTACGGCCAGTATTTCCAAATTTACAATTTTGACTCCGTGTAATGGCTGGCAAATTATTTATAGAGTTACCGAGTTTATGTTATTAATATGATCGATCACAAGACTTCTTCGATTACCCCCTGTAAAAATTCGTCAATAAATTTATGAGAGTAATATTTTTTATTCCCATCAATACCAAACATTAGATAACCAGTATTAGTAACAAAACCGACTGGTTATTTTAGTCGACAATTGCTGATTACACAATCACGAGATGCTTTATAATTCTTGCTGATAGGATGTTTCACAAATTCTTTTTGCTCCATTTATATAATAATAACATTTGTCTAAATGATTATTTGAACATCTGTCAAGATAATCTTTAGCGATTTTTATGACTTTGTCATTATTATCCATGTTGTTTTTTTATTATATCATAATATCTTTTCAGTTCCCTGTATTTTTTACCATATATATATATATATATATATATATATATATATATATATATATATATATATAGATTAAACCATCTGAATATAGACTCGATCTTGAACCGCTGACCCACGAAGACGGGCTTTGGTTGATCCGACGGAAACTATGATTATTTAAAGTATTCGTGATGCTAAGAAAGAATTTCACATAGATGGCTCAACTCATGTGTGGTCAGCATTTAAAATCATACGCAACACAAATGGTGTCGATGCTGCAATGAACGACCAACGAGCGGCTACAATTATTAATTATCTCGACAATCAAATATATTTTTTCAGAGTAAAGTTTATTAAGAAAGTAAACAATACTTGGATTATCAGTGACAAACGTGACCCTGTCCTTCCATAATGAAAAAAAAATTCCAAACCAGGAATGTTGACTGGTATTGACAAACCGTATTATGAAAGAGTGTATCCTGTGACCGCAGTAATTTATGCAATATATCCGCTGAATGATAAACCCAGCATTCATGATCTAAAACCGATAAAATTTTCGAAAATAAGTTGTGTAGCCGAGCGAGTAACGGAACATTTTACAAACGCGATATGTGGGAATCAACTAAGAGATCAGAGACGTGAAAAAATAAAATAAAAAAATGGGCTGAATCAGTCAAGGATAAAGGAGCTACAATAAATGACGTTGCTGAATTTGAAAAGAAATTAAAATTCCCAATAACGCTAAGAACGATAACCGGAGAGATTTTATACGACTCAAAGTATAAATAGAAAGGTGTGTTTGTGCCATTTGGATTTTTAACGTAGCTTTAACAATATTGCAGTCATATCGCTACGATGTCTGCAGTGTGAAAGTTTATAGTGATGTCTAGCACTGGGGCATCATGCCGCAGACATGTAGCATGATGTTCCACCCAGCCACATTATCCTGACACCAGGACGACCAGTCCTAATACTAACCTTTTAATGCATCAAGCGCCAAGCGAGGAAGCTGTTAGTACCAATTTTGTAAGTCTTTGGTATGACTCGGACGGGGATCGAAACAACGACCTACCGCATCCAAGGCGGACGCTCTAACCACTAAGCCACCAGAAAGGAGCTTCGATTCAAATTATTGATCATAATGCACATGCATGGACTAATGCAATAAAAAAAAATATTTCCACGAAATCGAGTTGTTAAAGTTTACCAAGGAGATATATTTGATTTTATTAACGAAATGAGTAAGAATGATCCTGTATCCGTGTGGCTGTTTCAGAGTTCCGATGATCCGTTTGTACGTCCTAATGGAGATATTTATCGCACATAATCTCTCCATGAAGAAATGAAGACTCTTACGTTGAAATATACCCATGAAGATGCTGAAACTATTACTGAGTAATTGTTTTACCGTTCCGTCAGTTGCTGCTCATTTTGCAAGAGAGAAAAATTCATGGCAACCAACAACATTGAATTTTCTTGAAGATATACAACTCAGTTGTGTCGAATTCGGACACGGTGGATTATTTAATACCAGATACGACTATAATGATGTTATTTCGGTTGATATGAATGCATGTTATCCCGGAAATTTTCTTGGTATGGGAGAGCGTTCTAAGTATTTTCAGCGATTTTGGACATCCAACACATCAGATGACCATAGTAGCGATAAATGGACCATTACCATATTTTGACCCGACTGAAATTCGCATGTATCGAGTCGTTTAAGTTTGCTGAAAATCTTCATACGATTTGTTATGTGTACACATGTTTCTAATGGCAGCATACATACGATATTATAATTATAACATATATATTTAAGTTTAGGCTTGAGATTGTAACACTGCTGAATATAAGACACACTCGACTACACATGAGAGAGAGAGAGAGAATAATTGTTGAGCATTTTGTCAGTGTTCAGTTGCTGCAATATGAAGCTCTTACCAGTTAATTTTATTGTTTGTTTTTATTTTTCAAGTTGCCTTAGTATGTGCGCACGTAAATTGAAAGCTTGTCATTACTAGTCAATATCATCAATCATATTTGCTCCATTATGCGATACAAATAAGAAATTAATTAATTTTGTGTTGAATTTCTGCCCCATCCCCCAACCCCCCAACCCCGGCACGGTACAATAAAATTGATAAACAAACACTTGTTTGAAAATAAAATGAAAGAAACTAACTTTGCATTGTTATCATTTATTCCTTCTTTTTTGATCATGCGAAATTTACTGAACAAAATATATCCACGAACTCAGTATATGTAGCGGATGCCGGCTTGCGTACGCATCCTTACTGTAGTGTATATCGCTTATGTCAAAATCGCAAAAGAGACGACAATATCACCCGATTGCATGAAGGCACCTGCCATTCACGCATGATAAGTTAGAAGGTGCAAACTGACCAACATTATTATGTGTCCAGGTTAACTATACAACGGTATCTCGCACATAAAAATCATTGTTTTAAAATACATTCAATGTGAGTGCAAATGATAAGCTTTTCGCTAGCATGGGTTATGAAAGTATTATTAAAGCAAGTTCTTGCTGTGTATACTATTTGCCCAGCAAACATCAGTTATGATTACATATGACAAATAAATAGAAACCAGGTTGATGAATAAACAGAACGGAAACTGACTTTGGTATCTTTTAAGTGTACCAGTTCTTTCTTTTAAGTGTGCCGATTTCGTTTTTTATATAAAGTCGGCCGACATAGGGAAGCCATCAATGATTCCTTTTGACCTGTATTAACGGGATTTTTCAAAATAAATTGACACAATGGAACATTTTTGAAAGTGACACAATCTGTTGCATTGTGCATGCATAGCAATATAAGGCTGAACAGTAAATTAGTTTTCAGTAGTTTCATCTAAATGTTCCCTATCCTTAGTTCATAGTGTTTTATTTTTCGACAACAAGAAGCATGTACTTCGTCTTGTGGGGATAAATGTACGTCATTTCCTGCTGGCGTCCTCTGTAGTTTAAATGCCAAATTTTAATGTTTATAAACATACCTGTTCAAATGTACTGGACACAGAACAATATCGTCGAAATATTAACTAATATCATGTTGGATTTATATAGAATGTTTTAATAATCAAAAAACTAAAGGTGTCATTGATTATAACTAATAATACTTTTTTATACAATAACCAGATAACATGGTACCGTATTTAAATGGAACCGTATTTAAAGAAGTGTTAAGATAAATGCTACCGTTCTTAAAGAATGGCCTGACCGACTGAGATCTCAACATTGTACATCATAGCTAAAAACAGTGCCAGCCAGTATACATATTTGCATTATGCTCACACACGAAATATTGTAACAACCAAAGGGGTTTCTTGACCGAATGATGTCAAATCCTGGCGCAAATCCCGCTACGAGTCATAAGTTTCCCCAAGGAATCTTATACAACTACTTCCGACGTGTCCATTCTATCAATAATTTTAATCTAATTAATACATGACCACTAATTTCACAACTTCCCAATTGCCTGTCAACATCACAACTGCATAGTTTCTCCTCATTAACTTGCCGTAACGTACCACCAGTATTTCATGTCGTGAAACTATGCAACTCAACAACCTAATACAGGGAACTGTTTTTACTAAGCCACTTTAGGCCAGTTAAATCATGATTTTAAGCCACATTTCGCCTGTAATTTTGTACCATATTTATCACCATAGCAACAATAAATGGCGCCTGCCGACGGCGGAAGTCTTATCCCGTTTATTCCATTGTATAATTTACCAGTCTCCAGTCATAAATACTGCACCTGGAGTCACACGATCAATTCACACAATTAGATTTTAATATGGACTACTGAGTGACAGGGACACTCATGCGGTTATGACCTGAGTTCACCAAAAGTAAACCATGGCAGCTTGAAACTCACTAACACTTCACTCCGTAACATTTGCCCTTAGTAATTGGCCCCTAGTAATTGGCTAATTATTTCGGTCTGCGGGTTATATTCTCAGCAACGACTTCTCATAATCAAGCAAGTATTCACAAAAATAAAAGAAATCCTTAACATGGAGAGCTATAAATAAATGCGCATGCTCCAAATTTATTACAATATTATACATGCCTGTGAATTTTATTCTCTATAATAAATATTTTCAATGTACTCGTGGATGGGCAATGTCGTTTTGCGTTCTGCCTTGCTTATAAAATGTATTTTCTTTGGTCAACAAAACATGATTTAGAGAGGATAAAAAAGAAGTTTTGTTCAGCAATCATGGAATAAAATAAACACTGGGGACAATAGCGTACGTTGCATCAAACCTAACAATGTTGTTGGCATCCGTTAGCCTCGAGAGACGATGGAACTGCGTCCATGAGAGATGTCACGGTTGGTGGTTGTGCAGCGTCTGCTGTGGCTAAGTAGTCCAATGCGGGAGTGGCAGTCACTGCTGCACTTGTTGCACTTGACGGTTGCGTCAGCTGTTGGTTGGAGCTGCTTCTTCTTCCTCTGCGGTCGTCTTTCATCAGCTAGCAGGCGTTGCTTGTCCTCTCCGGCTTTCAGACCAGTGATCAGAGCATGTCGCCAGCTTGATCTGTCTAGGGCCAGCTCTTCTCAGTTGTTGACATCGATATCAAGGGCTTTCATGTCGTGCTTACAGACATCCTTGCAGCGGAGATGTGGCCGTCCGATCGACCTTTTGCCAGAGGCGATTTCCGAATAAAGAATGTCTTTGGGGATCCGTCCGTCATCCATCCGACGTACATGGCCCAGCCATCTGATGCGGCGTTGGCGGAGGAGTGTGATCATGCTGGGAATCTTGGCACTCTGGAGCACCTCGTTGTTTGTTACTCGATCGCTCCAGGTGATCCCGAGTATGCGTCGGAGGTATCGCATGTGAAAGGCACTCAGTCTTTCCTCTTGCGAGGCGTACAGAGTCCAGGTTTTGCTGGCGTACATGAGAGTGCTTAGAACGCATGCACGGTACACGGAGATCTTAGTGTTCATGAGATCTTAGTGTTCATGGTCAGCATGCTGTTGTTCCACACTCTCTGCGACAACCTGGAGAGAGTTGTTGATGCCTTTCCGATCCGCTTGTTGAGCTCAGCATCGAGCGAGAGGTTGTTGGAGATGGTAGAGCCGAGGTACAGGAACTGACTCACCACCTCAAGTTCGTAGTTGTTGATGATGATGCTTGGGGGGTCGCGCCCTGAACCATCACGTTTGTTTTCTTTAGGCTTATGGTTAACCCAAACTCATCGCATGCTTTAGCAAAGCGGGCCATCAGGCGCTGAAGCTCAGCTCTGTGTGGGTGGCTAGCGCAGCATCGTCTGCGAAGAGCATGTCCCTGATGGTTACATCACGCACTTTGCTCTTTGCCTTCAGTCGTGCCAGGTTGAACAGTCTGCCGTCTGATCGTGTGTGCAGGTAAATCCCTTCTGTGGATGTCCCAAAGGCGTGATTGAGCAGGACTGCGAAGAAGATGCCGAAGAGCTTGGGGGCAAGGACACAGCCCTGTTTAACTCCACTGTGGATGTAAAAGGGGTCGGATGTTGAGCCATCGTACTGCACTGTGCCTTTCATGTCATCGTGGAAGGACTGGATCATGCTTAGCAGCTTTGGAGGGCAACCAATTTTCGCCAGGATTGTGAAGAGTCCGTCTCTGCTGACCAGATCGAATGCCTCGGTGAGGTCTATAAAGGCCAGGAAGAGGGGTCTGTGTTGTTCTCTGCATTTTTCCTGCAGTTGCCTGACAGAGAAGATCATGTCGATTGTGGACCTCTCTGCGCGGAACCCGCACTGCGACTCTGGGTAAACTCTGTCAGTAAGCGTCTGCAGTCTGTTCAGGATGACGCGTGCGAAAACTTTACCCACGATGCTGAGAAGTGATATGCCCCTGTAATTGTTGCAGTCGCTTCTGTCGCACTTGTTCTTGTACAGGGTTATGATGTTAGCGTCTCTCATGTCCTAAGGCACTGCACCTTCGTCCCAGCACTGGCAGAGGAGGTCGTGCAGGTATGTGAGCAGCACGCTACATCCGCACTTGATGAGTTCTGCTGTGATGCCATCCTTCCCTGGGGCTTTACCTAGAGACAGTTTCTCCAAAGCTTTCTTTAGGTCGTCTACAGTAGGTTTCTCGTCCAATTCGACCATGAGAGGGAGGTTTTCAATGGCGTTGAGGGCATCATTGGTCACATGGTTCTCTTTGGAGTACAGTTCTGCTGCTGACTGGATACTCTGACAGAGCTGAAGCCAGTATTCATTGGCACACTGCCGTGCTAATCTCTGCACTTTGCTTCTGGTAGACCTGTATGCCTGTAGTGTCTTCTGGCAGGGGGATCGCTTGTATTGCAGGTGAGCACTGCGACGCTCTTCTATGGCTGGCATGAGTGTGGCAGAGTTAGCCTCAAACCAGCCATTGTTCTTTGATTGCTTCTTACCAAAGATCCGTGTGGCTGTGCTGTATACAGTCTCTCTGATGTGATCCCATCTTTCTTTGGCACTGCCGTTGGGGGGTTCTGAGTCAAACGTCTTGGAAAGAGCATAGGTGAATTCCTCAGCCTTGTCTGGATATGATGTCTTGCTCACATCAATGAGTGGTTAACCCTCTTGCCTAGAGCGGTGGATCTTCTTTGGCTGAAGCTTCATTTATCAGCACACCAGCGAGTGGTCGGTGTCGCAGTCAGCACTGTGGAAGGTACGCGTAAGAAGCACACCCTTCATGGCTGACCATCTTGCAATGATCAAATCCAGCTGGTGCCAGTATTTAGACCGGGGATGCCTCCAAGACACTTTGTGCTGTGGCTTTGTCTGAAAGAATGAATTGGTGATGGTGAGTTTGTGGTACGAGCACATCTCTAGAAGTCGCTGCCCGTTCTCATTCATCTTCCCAATGCCAAACTTGCCAAGACAGGAGAGCCAAGAGTCAAGATCGGCACCCACCCTAGCATTGAAGTCGCCCAGCAAAATCAAGTTCTCTTCCTTGGGAATTTTGTCCATGAGCGAGTTTAGCTCATCATAAAACTCATCCTTGGTATCTGTGGAGGATCTTAGTGTGGGAGCGTAAACGCTGATCAGATTGACAGGCCCGTCTGTGGTGTGGAGGCGGAGGGATAGCAGTCTTCCATTTCCTTGTTGGCAGGGTTCTATCATCCCCAGCAGAGTGTTCCTGACAGCGAATCCAACACCAAACTCTCTGGCTTTATCTGCGCTCTTTCCTTGCCAGAAGAATGTGTAGTTCTTTTCTCTGAGGGACCCAGAATCTGGTAGTCGTGTCTCCTGTAGTGAGGCAATGTCGACCCGGAGCCTTGCAAGTTCGTCGTTAATGACTGAAGTCTTACGAACATCACTGATTGTCTGGAGATCATCTGAAAGTCCAGTCAGCATGGTCCGGACATTCCATGTACCTAGCTTGAGGATTGAAGTCTTCTTTTTCATTTTTATTTTGTTATTTCTTGGTGCAGTAGTTGCAGTCCGCTTGTCAGGTACTCGCCTACCTTAAGCCTTACGCACCCAGCAAAGCAGGCTAACTGTGGCGGGACAGCACCTTATTGGCTGGGGGCTGCCCAGTTTGAGACGGGCAGTAGCTGTCCAGTGAAACATGTTGGTCTCTCCCACCGTCAGAAGCAACCCCTGCTGCTTCCCGTGTTGTGTCGACGCTGTGGAAAGAAGCTGGAGTGTCCTCTCCAGGGCGCAAGCCTGGGCAGGGTGATATGGAGAATCAACTGTTGCCTACGCAGCTGATCCCCCCTCTCCACGCAGCTGATGGATCCAAGGGAAAGGACAAGCCGATACGTCATGGTACCAGCTGCATCGCAGGAGTTGCCGAGATGACACTGAAATCAATGTCAAGTCGCCTTAGGGACTCCGTCTCCGGATTTTCTGTTGGGGTTTACTCCCTTAGCCTTTCCCATGAGAGGGTATAGTCGCAAGGCAGCGAAGGTTTGAAACCCTTGAAACCCTGCATCAAACCTTCACATGAATCAAAGAGACTAATTGATATTTAGCCTAATGGTCAATCTGTCTGCACTTGAAATAGGGAAAGAGGTGAATAATGCAAAAGCCGACCAGTCTGATAGCCGATGCCCATCTGACACTGCCATATATTGCAATGTTTTCCATAACAAAATGCGTTTGACCTGTAGATCTAATGTCAAACACATTGTTCAATTATTATTGGATGCATATTCCATTTAGTCTGTTTCTAGTCAAACATATGGTGAAAAGTGAAACCAAACGACAATATGTTTGAAATTAGTATCACTGCACATGGATGATCTCAGAAGAAAAGCAGAGCTCATGGAATATTTTGTAAGAGCTCGCATAATGACACTCTGAAAATATAATAATAAAGTATACTACAAGGGTAACATTCATACACCACCTAGCTGAAGTATTCGCTGGTAGTCAGGTGGCCAAGTGAAATGACACTTACGTGCCAGACAAAGGAACCATTTTTTTTAAACAAGTATTGCGTGGGGTCATATATTCAGAAACTTATAAACTCCATACAATCTGATGAGCATGGGGATATTGTGGTGCCATTGTGGTGTCAATGCCATCAAAATATCCCAAAACACAGATAAACGTTATTTAAAATGCTATACAAGTATTTTATGGGTTAGAATTGAGTGTTTCACTTTTGTCTTATTTAGTCTGAGAATAAGTTGTAGAAAATAAATAAGGCGGTGTCATAATGATGTCATAACTTGTCATAATGATGTCATAACTTGTCATAATGATGTCATAACTTGTCATAATGATATCATAACTTGTCATAATGATGTCATAACATAATTTTAACAAGGGAATTACATCTAAAAGATCTGAGTGATAACACGAGAAACATTCTTCAGCATGGTTTATAGTAACAAAATTATTTCTACCAATATAACCTAAAGATAACAATTGAGTCAAACCATGACAACCGAATATTTCTGACAGCTGCAACTGCGAAGTTCAGTGCACGTCAGTCTGGCTTTGGGGCACTTTCAGCTTCAACAACCTTCAGACTTGCAACCGCATTCTGTTAGCTTACTGCAAGCTTCAGATGATTCAGGAAGAGTCATCCAGATAGGATGCCAATGGTCATCTTCCATTGTCCACCCCCATTCTTTTGTTGTGTCCGTCGCGTGTCGCATTTTTTGTCCATCTTCTTCTTTAAGCCACCTGACTGCAGAAATGTACGACACTCACTACTGGTAAATTTGACTATACTCATGTTTGAGTAAATGTTCCCTGTCATAAATAGAAACTACAACTGGCTATTGTCACAGTAGGTGATAATTGTATGATAATGGGAAAGATTTATTTCTTCATTTGTATTATCTAGTTTGTTTGGTTGGTGTAGTGTTGTAGTGTTTTATCATGTGAGTCTAAGCCACATACCCGAATACCTGAGAAGGCATGGCTAAGGTAGTACAATCAGTGGTTAAACGAACATTTTTGAATCTACTTTATCCTACCGTATTATGTTGTGCTGGTAGTCTAATAAATCCCAATGTTACAATTGTGTACTAAGCCCATTTAGCACATCTTGTACTGTTTGATTTCATTGTATTAATACTTATTTAGTTACTTTGTGGCTATGTACTAATGAAATGAGTTAAGGCATTGTATTAGAAATACCAAGTTAATACATAACCAGGAATAAATTAATTTTACTATAAATCCTTGAATAAAAGCCTAGCATCCAATGAACTTTAAGAAGCAAATGATAGCCAACTTTCACACCTGTAAGTTTAACTATAGTGTACTGCTAAGCTACACTGTCACCATGAAAATAAAAATACCAACACACCACATTGAGAAAACTGTTAAAGCACACAAAAGTCCAATGAGATATCTAAATGAGCACATATATTAGCACGTGAAATTTCAGCTATGCTTTTCCGACCAGTTTTTAACACAAAATGTAAGTCCAGACAAAGATAAAGTGAACAAATGCAGTAATCGTTTAGAAGTTTAAGATTAGACAGGTCATCTACTGGTCTTTAAATATTTAGCCTATTACATGTATATCTATTTCCTTAGGTGAAATGGTTATTGCATAATCATCTTAACAATCTTAGGACAGTCGGAAAGGTGGACCAAAGAAATTAAATATTACACATCAGTATAACAGAAAGGAGGGCATTTCTTCGCATCATCATTAAAAAACGAAGCAACTTTTTTGACACATATAGTCCTTCCAGCTAAATATCTTTCTTAAATGACCTCAACATGAAAATCGGTCTGATTGTTCTATCAAGATACCTGGCTTCACCATCTTTGTGATAAGCTGAGCTGATGGGACTGATATGAGACTATGTTTTGTTTCGGATATTTGACGTGCATGTATACTGTCACTTGTTTGATATTCTTAAATCCTCTCATGAATCTTATGGACCTTTCATGAAACATATTGTATTTTGCTCTCCATAACTGTCGTGATAAGTCAATGTATTTCATGGTGCGTTGGACACAATGCAACACCCGCGCACCCAACACACACACACACGCACACTATCATTTAAGATCAATATATATAGTTTCAGCCATTTGAAAGTGTATCGTGTTTCCATAGCGATTATACAATCTTTGATATCATTTTTGGAAATCTCAATTTTCATATTAAAATCTCTGATTAACGATTATGAACAGTTTTTAACCAGTAGAATGTTTGCTGTGTTTGAATAGTGATTCAACGACCTTCAGCAAATTATCTGGAAACCTTGTCTGTTGCTTCTTTTATAGTCAATCTATTTTGTGTCTAGTTGGCTTCTCTTACAGTCACTGAACACCATACTGGTCTAATTATTTTTAATACTTTTTCATAATCAAGACCCAAAATGTGAGAAATAAAAAGTTTACTTTGCATTTCTTGAAAGTGCTTCGATACTGTATCCACTGAATAACATTCTAAAAATACATATGACCTATGGTGCTACCTTCAATTTTTATTGCTTACATAAACTCAAAAAAAACTATACAAATGTGTTATCTAAATCCCTAATAAATCTGAACACTTTACTAAAACCTTGCAGCAAAATAAAGAATCCAAACATACATTTGTATACAGTCATCTAGCAAATTCTACAGTTACCAATAACCAATACAGTGTGGACAAATTGTTTCCATGTTGAATTCTATTTTCGTAATTTCTTACAACGTCATGAAAACAAACGCCTTTCCCCAAACAATATAGTATAAATGTATGATAACAAAATTAATTACAACTGTTTCTTTAGGGCGTCAGTTTTTATTAGTACTGTGTTAGAAAATTATTGCAACAAACCAAAGTAAAGAAAACAGTCACCTTTATCAATTTATTCCTGTAAGCACATCACGATTGCGGTGTTTGTACATTTAGATAAAGTGTGATCATTGTACATGCAAAGAATATATTTACAAATTAATACTATAAATGAGACAACACATACATACATACAGATTATAAAGGATGGTTCATATTTTGAGAGGTAACAAATACACCAACAAAAGTAGAGTCTATGAGAACTTCTTATTTCCTACTTAGCCATAATACAAATTGCTTCCAAATATGAAACTTTAACATTTCAACACATTTAAACATATTCTGACTATGCTGGAAACCAAATAGTGAATTTAATTTAGTTTAGCGTAAATTGTAAAATAGTTCTTTATTTTTGGCATGTGGTCTGAAAGTATCTTGCTCAAATTTGCACACTGTCATTATATAATGATATACCAACTTGTTGTACCTGGCTCTATCTCTCTCTCTCTCTCTCTCTCTCTCTCTCTCTCTCTCTATATATATATATATATATATATATATATATATATATATATATATATATATGCATAGTTGTGTAGACATGTACAGTTAAATTAATACCATCCCGTGTTTGTGTAGGGGAATGCGTACATCACAATCGCACTCATAAATTTGAATCAATCCCATCTCATGTATGGTTATGAGTAAATTTGTACAGTGTTTTGATCACAAGCATCCAGGTAGGGGACACCAGTACAGCACGAGCGCATGTGCAATTTTTTTAATGATACCATCTCGTGTGGGGCACAGAAGGTACAAGAAAAATGCACATAGAATCCTTTGATAATTAATACAGTACGATCTTTACTTGCATAATAAATGAACATAATCTCCCTCAAAAAGTTACGGACCCTTGATGGTGAAATGTGACTAGGATAGATGGCACAACAGAACGATATCTGAATGTGTGCCATGTCCAGCTAACTCCAACAGAAAATCAGACATCGTAGCGATATGACTGAAAAATTGTTAAAACTACGTTAAAAATCCAAATCATACACACAAACACATACAATATTTCACCTATATCTCTATGATGTCTGCAGTGTGGCAGTTTATAGTGATGTCTAGCACTGGGGGTTCATGCTGCAGACACGTAGCATCATGTCCCAACCAGTCACATTATCCTGACACCAGCCTGACCAGTCCTAACACTAACCTCTTAGTGCTGAGTGCCTAGTGAAACAGCTGTTAGTACCATTTTTATAAGTCTTTGGTATGACTCGTCCGGGGTTCAAACCCGCAACCTCCCACATCCAAAGCGGACATTCTAACAACTAGACCACTGGAGCTGTCTTTCTAGAAATGAGACAGTTATAGATCCTATGTTAACAATTAATAAGTTTATACTGTATAAATCATTTTCAAACATGTAAACATAGGGAAGAACCGAAAAACAAAATCATACTGAGATATGAATTTCAGTACTATTTTATTATACACATGCAATAACACCCTTTCTATCCTTCTATAAAAGATTTTAAACTGACAAGAGATACCACAATAAAGACAGCAGATAGCCAAAACCTCGGTTCATCAAAGACAAATATCGTCTGTTTTGCGGTCTGATTTCTGAGCAAAAGTTTGGTTGTTCGAATCTCAGCAGGCATGACTGTCAAACAAATATGGATTGACCTAACTACATAAATGCTAATTTCATATGGCAGCATTGTATCACCATATTAAAGATATTTAAAGTTAATTTACCATATAGAGTAAGGTTTGGAACTTTACATGGCATTGTTGTAGGTAATATTCGTAAGAGAAAAATATGTGTTGTGTACTTTCTTCAATTAAACATCAAGACAGAGGTGATCCAATTAAAATGTTTGTTCATTACTTGAGACGCAGTTTGTAATAAGTCGAGGAGGAAACGATATTTTCTTTACCCGATAACAGTGTCAGGGAACATGATTGTCACGATTGCTAAATGACCTTTTTATTAATGGAATCACTTTAACAAGTCTCGAGAGATAATGTGTGTCTCTGTTGGATGACTGAAGGAAGAAAAAGTTGTAGCAAAGACTCTTACTCCAGCTTGTATTGATTGGAAGCTATTTACGTCATAAGCTATATCATTAACAACTGGTGCAACTGAAGATATTATAATTAAAGAAGCCTTGAGCCAGTTGCCATTTTGCATAGAAATGTAAGCTAGTGTTTTTGTAGTCTGGATCTATGACTTTCCAGTCTTATTTTTCTCGACATAAAACTTCAATAATTACTATTTTTTTGTATTGGTTACAATTCTGGCTGTCTTATTTTTAACATTTTTGACTTCCCCTTTTTCAAGTAATGTATAGTCTTAAATTGACAAATTTTTAAAACTATGCTACTGCCAAAACAATTTATTGTTGTGTAATCATGTTTTTATTGTCTTATTTGGATCCATAAAATCCCTAAAATTTTAAATTGTCTCATAAAATTGTAAAATGACAAGTGATATTTAGCTGTTACTGGGTCATTTCTAGTCATCGGAATGGCTTATACTAAAGTAAAACAAATATAGGAATAATGTATATACTTATATATTGTGTTGTTTCTGTTTTTATTATACTACAACAAGTAAAGTTGGAAACATAGATCAATTAAATATATACAATTTACAAAGCAAACGGAATTCTGAAATTTTCCCTTGGACAAGGAGGAGGTAATTCTGCAAAGTCCTCTCAAGTATAGTGAACTACAGGTGTGTAAACTTGTGTCCCCATAGTGTATGCCATTTACCACATGTGTGTCATCCCCCCAATGTATGTGGAAAACACATCATATCAATAACATAAAAATGTAGTTTTTCAAAACATCTAGACCATGAGATATGCTTTTGTTTAAAATCAAACAAACTTCTCCATAAAGGAAGCGTATAAATGCTTTCCTTGAGGTGGACCTCCTAATGTATGTGGATTTACAAGGTCCTCCTAATGTAGGTAATGCATGTGTGTGTGATTTGGATTTTTAATGTAGCTTTAACAAAAAAATTCAGTCATATCGCTATGATGTCTGAAGTGTGGCAGTTTAAATGATGTTAAGCACTGGGGCATCATGCCACAGACATGTAGCATGATGTCCCACCCAGTCACATTATCCTGACAGCCAGGCCGACCATTTCTAACACTAACCTCATAATACTGAACACCAAGCGAGGCTGCTCCTAGCACCATTTTCATAAGTCTTTGGAAAGGCTCGGCCAGGATTCGAACTTAGACCATCAGAGTGGTCACATTGATAATAATACCTATACCATGGGGCTAAACCGAACACTTTATGCAAGTCAGCATAATGTCAAATATTATTCACAGCAACCTGCCTTTGTATAAATGCCACAGTACTACTCATTGTGCACATACATTTCAAATTCAATGTAGCAAAGTGAGTTAATTGCAAAGCTTAATCTAGGTGGTGATGCTGTAGAGACAGGCAGACAGAAAGACATCATGAAAAACCATAGCAATGCATGTCATATTGAAATTGAAATAATCACATTTTTACAAGAAAATAAAACCATCACAGTATTTTAATATCACAGACCATTCACATCCAATTCTGAATCCATGACATAGCATTTTTTTAATTACAAAGCAAGAAAAATAACCAAAGAAACAAAGAAATCCAAATAAGAAAATATTTTAAAATACAAATTCAGATTATTAAGTTGTTCATTCACACATAAATGCTTGTCAAAATTCTGTGTGTAATTTGTAGGAAAAAGTAAGAGTAGTCCATTATGGCTTGAGATCTTGCTCATTGCTACTCTTTGATTTATCAAAGGCTTTAGTAACTCTGGTAAATACTTTCACCTTGAAATAATAAACTTCACTGTTATACTATGTCTCAACTTTTAGTATATGCTTGATTAAAAATTTACCAACCAATTATTAAGAAAATGGCAAAAGACATTAGATGAAGATTGCGTTTTACCAAAGGCTAATTATTCTTAAGTGATAATATTTAAGAATTCAGTGAAATTTCAAGAAAGGAAAATGTTTTTAAGCTGAGGTATAATAAAAAGGATCTGTTATTTGAATCTGTCTCAGATTGTTGACAGAAAACAGTGTGCCTGATACAAATGTAAAAGATATGAATGAGAACCCCATATTAAAAATAACTATATTTTAATCCAGTTTCTGAATTCATTTTTGAACTATGATATATCACTGATGTTGAGACCATTTTGGTAGCTGGAGTCCCCACAAATATACCTGTATTTGCCATGTTATAAGTTCTTTGATAATATTTTGCATCATATTCAACAAATTTCAATGATTATACCTTATTTCTTTTCAAAAGAAATATCATTCACTCTAAATTGCTGGAAAATGTATATAATGGCAATCCACTTTTATGAAGTCAGCACTTAAAATGTGGCTTGAAAAGATGAAAGAAAACTATGATCACTGGATTTTGTAGTCAGATTTTACCTAGGTGTAAGTTGGCCCTGGGTGGCCAAGCAGTCAATGTGCTCACGTTTAAAGATCACTGAGATCTCATCTCTGTCTGCATGGACTCGAGTCTCAGGTTTGGCCAACATATGTGAGCAAGCCTGCGAGTAACTTCCTGCTGATTAGTGGTTCTTCCTGGGTTTTTCCTGGAGTCTTCCTCCACCAAATACACTGGCCATCATGTATGCCCTATCATGTGCTGAAATATGGCATTAAACCTTTAACAACTTTATCCCTTACTTTTCATGTGATGACCCTTACTTGTGGATAAATATTAAACTAAAAATAGTACAAGAAAATGAACACCAAACTAAACATTTGCTTGAATTTCTTTCAGACCTTAATCTTGTCCAAAAAAAACATATTTTAAGAAGCAATCATCCTTAACTGGTCTCTGTATTTTTAATTTATTTTTCCCCTGAGCAGAAATGTAATAGGTACCATACATTCTTGCAGTGTCCAATAGTGACATATATTCTTGCAGTGTCCAATAGTGACATATATTCTTGCAGTGTCCAATAGTGAGATCTTTGTCCATTCATGACGAGGAATCTATAGTGTCCCAACCATATACATGTATGTCTAAAATTATCTAACAATTCCTGGGAAGACAAAAACTATGTAAATCATTACAAACTAATACTGTTCACTAACAGTGAATATACAGTTTCAAGAAATCACTCCAGCTTCTTAGACCCAGCATTTGAATTTGAAGAACGCCTGCATATCAGGGTCATCAACAGAACGGCCATTAACTCCAGCATATACAGTTTTTAGAAGCTCTGCCTTGAATTTTTCCTCCAAGATTTTAATATACTTCTCTAGGGCACCTGAAATTATAAAAGAGACAATTGGTTCTATCATCAAATTATTAACCAATCTGTCAGAATTTCAAACTGAGCCTGAATTTGAGCATGAAAATGTTTTGTTAATATCAAAACCAGGTTTGGTATAAGTCTGTTCTTTCTGTCTCTGTTTTGAATTTGTGTGCAAAATTTGATCTAATCAAGTGATTACATAAAAATGACAAAAAGTAAGTCATAAATGTTTGATTTTTTTCCAAACCAAGTCATCCAGGTTTTACATTTTCATTTTCAATACAGAATCAACACACATGGTACACTTTAGCAGCAATGGATTTTATTATCATTTATCAGAACTGAATCAGTTTTGTTTTTATTATTGACTTAATGGTGTTTTAATAAAACCATACCACAAGAATATAACTATATATGTATGCAGAAGGTTTGGGAACCAGACTGAAAATATAGTTAGCTGCTTCAGTCTTACCCCCACTTTTTATACTGTCTTTGACATTTATCTCTAGAATAAAATGAACAGTAATCAGACTGTACACTTGATTCAACGAGTATTGAGAGTCTATCCTTCCTAAATATTACAGAATTTATCACGTCTAAGGCATAATATCTTGGCACAAAAATTGCTTTTCCTGCAAATTTATTTTTATCCCAGGAGTACCAATTTTAGTGGATTAAACATTGTAAGACTAGAAATAATGATCCATGTAGAAAGACTTTATGACACTCTTCCCAAGCTGTGACTTTAACAATGTCCAAAATGTACTTTTTACAAAACCATTAAAATTGGTTCTCATGAAAATAAATGAATTCCTTGTATTTAGAAAACTATGGAAATCTATTCAAAGATAAAATATTGCAAGGAAGAACATTTTTCTTTTTTTGAACCAGCAGCACTCACTCAAGCCTAGAGCATTTCCGTATGCAATCATATTTGGTGCCAGTCTATTTGGCAATATTCACTCAAGCCTAGAGCTTTTCCATATGCAATTATATTTGGTGCCAGTCTATTTGGCAATATTCACTCAAGCCTAGAGCCTTTCCATATGCAATCATATTTGGTGCCAGTCTATTTGGCAATACTCACCCAAGCCTAGAGCCTTTCCATATGCAATCATATTTGGTGCCAGTCTGGGATCATCATACTTTTCATTCTTCATCAGAATACGCAGAATTTCTCCAATGATAAAAGCATCATCAAATGTGGGTTGTGCAGAAATGGGAAACTTGCAGTAGACATCCACAGCTGCCAGAGGGTTGGTCTTCAGAAGCATCTCTGCAGATTCTATATATGCATCATGGACCTGAAATCAAGTACCAGTTTATAATATTTCAATAAATCTCTGATTGATTCTTTTTATATTTTTATGATTTTTTTCCTCCTTAAACTGTTAGCGTATTGAGAGGAATAAGTGTAACGAAAAGTGAAAGGCATGTCAATGTGGTCCAGGAAGTAAATTTTGCCGTTTCCCCATGTCATCATGAATAACATCTGAATCAAGGGAAATGCATCTAATATATCTTAGAAATAAATTAGGTCTTTAAACATAAAACTGAAGTAATTCTTTCAAATTAAGATGTATGCCTACCTGCGTTCACTCAAAATCTGCCATTATATTGTGCAAAAAGCTCCCAGACAATTCTTAAATAACAAATAAATTAACAAATTCCAATGATATGTTGATATCATGTGTTAATCTTTCTATGGGAAACAAATGCTTGAAAGGCTTTCTTTACATTAATTTTTCCCTATTTTAAATGACAACAAATTAGTACTTTGCTTATTTTTAATTTTCATTATTAATGTCCACTGAATAACAGTTACTTCCAAAAAGTGTTCAGGTACTGTGTAATAGTTCTCTCTAGATGGTTCAGGTACTGTGTTATAGTTCTCTCTTGATGGTTCAGGTACTGTGTTATAGTTCTCTCTGGATGGTTCAGGTATTGTGTTTTAGTTCTCTCTTGATGGCTCAGGTATTGTGTTATAGTCCTCTCTTGATGGTTCAGGTACTGTGTTATAGTTATCTCTTGATCGGTCAGGTATTGTGCTATAGTTCTCTCTGGATGGTTCAGGTATTATGTTTTAGTTCTCTCTTGATGGTTCAGGTATTGTGTTTTAGATCTCTCTTGATGGTTCAGGTGTTGTGTTATAGTTCTCTCTTGATGGTTCAGGTATTGTGTTATAGTTGTCTCTTGATGGTTCAGGTATTGTGTTATAGATCTCTCTTGATGGTTCAGGTATTGTGTTATTGTTCTCTCTTGATGGTTCAGGTATTGTGTTATAGTTCTCTCTTGATGGTTTAGGTATTGTATTATAGTTCTCTCTGAGGTGGAGAACATGTTTTTCCCTTACACCCAAACTGGAACTGCAGGGGTGCAAAGTGGGTGTATACTGGTAACCACTGCAATATCCTGGTCAATTGCAAGGCAGTTCAATGAAAACATTTGTTTATCCATTCATTAATTAAATTTTATCTCTCCATTCATTGACTCATTTAAAGTAAAAGTATACTGGAATGTCCCTAAACTACACCCTCTGTAATCCAGCTTCCACTGCAGACAGGATACATATGTGTTGCAAATGAGTTCAATCAAATACATACAGTAATCACATCTGTCTGAAGATACCACTTCAAAAAACAAGATAAAAATCATTTTCTGACCAGTGTCTGATTTAGGAAATTTTCACTGTTTTATAGTCTATATTTATCTAGAGAGAGATTTTTGTTTTTGGAAAAGTTCCTCTACTCAACATCTGCTGGAGTCTCACCTCTGGCGCCATGGTGATGACCTCATTGTAATACTTCTGTGCTTCTGGTACCTCGCTGGCTGCTTTGTGAGCCCTGGCAAGTCCAAGTCGGGGATGGTAGCTTTTCCTGTTGATAGGACCAGTGGCAGGTTTGGAGGTCAGGCTGGATTCTGGAGGTTTTTCTTCCTGTTTTGCTGTAAAATATGATACATGATGCAATAGTAATTTTGTTTTCTACCACAACAATATACAGTTATTGCATTTACTGCATTTCTAAATATGTTATTTACAACATTACATATGATATATAGTAAAGAGTATTATAGATTCTATAGTCCTTTATCTAGTAAAAGCAATATAAAATTCAATATTGTTTTAATCTCCACCAAACAGAAAGGACTAGTGGAACAATCAGACCACTCCGGTGGCCTAGTGGTTAGAGCGTCCACCTCAGAAGCAGGAGGTCATGGGTTCTAACCCCTGCCGAGTCATACCAAAGACTTACAAAAATGGTACTAACAGCTACCTCGCTTGGTGCTCAGCATTAAGAGGTTAGTGTTAGGACTGGTCAACCTGGTCTCAAAACAATTTGACTTGGTGGGACATCATGCTACATGTCTGCGGCATGATGCCCCACTTCTAGACATCACTAGGGGCCCGGAGTGGCCAAGTGGTCTAAAGCGCTCACCATTCCAGATCACTGCCATCTCACCTCTGTCTGCGTGGGTTTGAGTCTCAGGCCCGGCTAATGTGGGTATGTGAGAAAGCCTGCCAGTATCTTCTCATGGGTCGGTGGTTCATCCCGGGGTTCTTCCTCCACCAATTATACTGGCCGCCATGTATAGTCTATCTTGTGCTGAAAAATGGTGTTAAACACTACAACAACAACTAAACATTACTATAAACTGCCACAATGCAGACATTGTAGCAATATGACTGAAATTTTTTTAAAGCTACATTAAAAAATCCTAATAACGCACAACACACTGGAACAATCAGATATTTGTGAAGGTCTGGTTGTAAATACATATAAATAAAGCAGCTAGAAACATGTCTGTATGCCATGGATGTCCCAGCAAATATAATGTCCTTAATAGACAAAGCTCTAAGTCAAACAGGGTTATTACTATGTTAAAGTTTGTCAAAACGAGATAAAATTGAACATGATTTAGGGCTTTGTAATCTGAAGCCTCATACCGAATTTGGTTTCAATCTATGAAGCTTTTCAAACGTTATAGATTGGAAACAAATAGTATGGGATGGGATGGACAGATATGGTAACACTATATGCTCTGTCACAGATAAGGCACATGTCAAGGAAATTAAAATTCCCTTCAATTAACTTAAGTTTTCACTATTACCATATGTTTCTTTCAACATTTTACAAATACAGTATTAAATAAAATACTGCTTATAAACAAGCAAAAAGAAAACTATATTTCAACATCTCAATCATTATTTTAAAATGGGGGTTCACCCAGTTGTGTTAGGCTTTCTGTCTCTGAAAGACATGATTTTTGTTTGCAAGAATTGCTGGCACTTGCAGAAGAAGAATTGAAGAACAAACAAAAACCTAAAACAAAAGATTTAAATCTATCAGATGCCAATTATTTTAAAAGTAGAGTATACCAAGAAAAGTGTGGCCACACAGAAACACAGATGTAATAATAGTAAATATAATAATAATAATAATAATAATAATAATAACTGAACTAGCAATGACAACATCAACAAGAACAATGATATTTAACATAATATAATTGTTATGTATATTTACATTTTTTTCGTTAGTTTTTCTCCATGATTAGGCATAATGATATTTTGCACTTGACCTTGTCCAAAATCAAGTTCATGTTGTTCCTGACTAGAGACACTGGTGATGTTTTTATTTTGTAAACAAACAATGCATACCTAATATATCTCTTTGAGTGAGAGGTTAAATATTAGGATAATTATCAATAAAAGTAGGATGTAGGTATTCCCCCCAACATACCTGATGTTTATCACATCCCTATAATAATTTTAGCAAAAGATTGGATCTTGTAAACAACTTGGGATGTTCTAGAATGGAAAATTCCGTTAAGTCATTATATTTCCAGAAAATGCTAATTGCGACCTAGGTTAGGTAGAGGGGTTTATTATCTTGATAACTTGTGAAATACTCATTCCTGCAATAACATCTGAAGCAGAAATCTGTCTTCTTGTGTTCAGTATTTGATTTGGGTGAACTTATTTATTCAAGTTATTTATACACTGGAAGTACAAAGTGCTCTTAAATAATATTCTTGGACAGAAATATTAATTTCAAAATATAGTGAATTCAGACAAGGACGTCTTGGAAAATATTATCGTGATTAATTGGAAGACTGTAAAACATCATCACACTTCAGGCTACTGACAATAGTACATACAAGACTACAGGCACATCGATGCCTTCAGTGCTGGATCTTATTTTGAACACAACTGCAATTTAATTAGAACTTTATTCATTAGGACAGGTGATATAACTTTTTGAACTAGTTGGGATTTAATTTGAAACACAGTAAAATATTTTCAAATTTTCCCTTTATAAATAAGTTATTTGTTAAATTTTACAAAATGTTTTGATGTTCACTCTTTTCTATTACTTATTTTAAGAATGAAGAGTAATAATAATAAAAATAATAATAACAGCAACAATAAAAATACATTTTTTTAAAAATTACTGTCAGCAACTATTCTCCCATGAGGCTCTATGAAACGTGAACTAACAACAATGAGGTAAACGTGAGGAGAGTGAAACAAAAATACAAATTGAATTATTACAGGACTCAAGCCAATTGACAGAGGTCTAAATTTAGTACTTACCTGGGGGTTCTGCAGTAACC
Organism: Sinohyriopsis cumingii; assembly: GCA_028554795.2. Classification (NCBI taxonomy): domain Eukaryota; kingdom Metazoa; phylum Mollusca; class Bivalvia; order Unionida; family Unionidae; genus Sinohyriopsis; species Sinohyriopsis cumingii. The sequence goes on from CM068825.1 coordinate 2,485,660, forward strand.
TGGGGTTTGACTTGTTCACAGTTATGCTGTGAACCTGTACTGCCTAGCTTGGCTGGTGCTGGTTTTACTTGTGCACCCCTACCTGCAGAAGGAGGTGCAGCCTTTCCTGCTGGTGCTGCCTGAAAAATGACCAACATATGTAACAATGAATGAATGATCATGCAAAATCCTAAAGTTAGAAGGAACAGTGGCTTACTAGGCAGCCACCTGTTTGTGACAGTAGGCAGTATTTTCAAGCAATTTAATTTAACCATGACAAATAGGTCAAAGTGACCCAATTTAGCTCACTCTGCAAGTCTGGTGTTTATAAGTGTGTTGAATTGAGAATTACAGTCAACACAGCGAGGAAGACTGGACAGACAGACAGACAAAAGCAAAAATGTCTCTCACTCTCTCCAACAATCAAACAATCTATCTATTTATAAATACCTTAGCTCCACCTCTCACAGCAGTAGCTCCACCTCTTGCAGCAGTAGCTCCACCTCTTTCAGCAGTAGCTCCACCTCTTGAAACAGCTGCTGCACCTCTTCCTTGAGTAGCTCCTGTAAAAATAAACAGGAGACACTGAATTCTAAAATTTTATATAAATTAATGTTGCCATTTTTTTTTTAAATCTCACAACTTAAAAAGAATAGGTGTTATAAAAGTAAAATTACCTGTATGAATACAAAATAAAAGCTTCAATAATTGTTTTGAGAAGATATAACTAGTGTTAAATATTTGTTACAGGAGAGTAACATATAAAAATTAAAAGCAACAAAATTTCTATTAGTACATAATAATTATAGTCCTGTAATCCTAGTTTACATTACCTCCCCTGGCTGCAGGTGTGCTTGTTCCACGCCCTCTTGTAGCAGGTGCACCACGCCCAGCAGCAGTGCCACCTTTTGCTGCTGCTCCACCACCAGATGCCGCTGTCTTATCCCCCTCTGCTCTTTTTGCTTCTTCTGCCTTCTTTTTCTCCTCTTCTTTCACCTTATCCTGCCACCACTGTTGTTCTAGTCAAAAATACATCTACAATTTGGAATGATTTCAATCATGAAATTTCTGAATAAACAAGTCTTGTAATGGTAATAGAATTTTAACTTTTCTTGTTATTAATATGGAAAACTCTGCCATTCTGCAATGAATGCAACAAAAACAGCTGTTCCACAAGTTGTGTTATCTCATCTATGATAGCAAAAACTAGAACAGCACATGAGAACCTTCTTCATAAAAGGTTCACAAAACCTTGAGCTTGAAAACATTTTGAAATCAGATGGTAGCCCACCGAAGCCAAATTTAAACTGACCAACCCATAAACTCCACCTTTCAACCACAAGCTATCAGTCAATAGTTTTGGTAACCTGAGGGCTACCTGAATTCAATATAATATAACCAAGACAGTATTCTGGTAAACCCTGTGCACCTGTGCACCTGGGACAAGATCTGTTGCACCTTGAAACATAATCTCCACGAAGCGATCCCCATGTATTGCTAGCATTCAAGAATTTAGGCGTCTGTATTATTAAGGTACAAGATTTCTCCAGAAATCATTCACATTAAGTTATAGTGTAGGTTGTATCATAATAAAAAAAGTCAAAAAGAAAAAAGGGGGTAGAATGTATTGCCAAAATATTCACTCTCAGTGGGATTTTATACAGGATTCAATAGAACTTGATCTATACCATGTCTTTACACAGGATCATTGTAAAGGACAGGTAATATGGGCAATTGCCTGGGCTGCCATTTCATGAACTTTGTGGTATTCCTTTCTGATTTGGGGCAGGGTGACGAAGGCAACGCTCACCTGGGGTGTTGTTTTGTCTAGCACAAGCTTGCAAAAGACCTGCTTTTTATAAAATTGGACATATTTCATACACTAAAATCTGCTGAATACTTTGCAGTCATATTTCAAATGATATCAACTTTTAATAGAGAAAAAGCTATTCCTAGGTCATTGTGACTGTAATAAAAATAGAGCAGCTGTTTAATGCACAACATTAATATATATATATATATATATATATATATATATATATATAGTAAGGAATCAATAGTACCCTAGACATAAGTTAGAATGTATTCTTAATTCCAACACATACACATTTTAATATGAATCTGTACAGTACATCAAAAAGTTATTCTGCCTTGATAGTATTACATCATGTCACATTCTGTTTTAAAGGTACATGTTTATATGAAATCCAGGTTAGAGAATTTTCTCAGTATGTCCTAAAATGACTTAAAGTTTATTATGCATATCCATGTATGTTTCTCATTGAATTTTCATGTCAGCAGCTCAAAATGTTGTTGAAATTACTGAATTCATTTCATGATCAAATGATTTAAACAGTTGTGTAACAACAAAGAATGTAATATCATTCATTGGATACATGCTGAAAAAGGGTGATCTTTGTACATGTAATCAAGCGTGTTTGTCCAGGAGCTTTGGAAAAGTCTACTTGTGATTGTGATACAGCCTTACTGGAACTGTCATGTGCTGCAGGCAAACAAAATTATCTACATCATCTAGTTTTACTTGAAATGTTTATGTCAACAACAACAAAAATAACCAAAGAAATAATTCCCAACAAAATTGAAGTATTCCACCTTTGATTATAAATAAATGCACAGTAAACAGCTTTGAATAATAACAATAATAATAATAATAATAATGATAATATTAATAAATCAGAATAATAATAATAATAATAATAATAATAATAATGATGATAATAATAATAATAATAATAATAATAATAATAATAATAATGATGATGATGATAATAATAATAATAATAATAATAATAATCAGAATAATAATGTTCTTGCTGATCCATTTCACTTGTTCTAAATGTTATCTTAAACACTGTTTTAAATTACTGCTGATTTGTTGACTTCAGTGTATTGTTCGTTATTTTTTTAAAAAGGTAAATCATTTATTTATTTGAACTGATATATCTATTTCTAACCCACATATTTAACTGCCCAAAAGAATATTACACCAGTCATAAAGTCACTTTATTTTCATTACACAAGTCCATTGTTACCAATGATTGCCTTTATTTAAAATCTAACACTAAATTCAATTTTTTAAAGCAATCTACAGCATTTATTTGTTTAAATACATTAAAGACAACAAGAAAGTATGCCTCCAATTGTACTTGTGAATAACCCTGTTGTTTAATTGCATGATTATCCCCCCCCATATCTGAGAACAATTATGTCCACTTGAATAATGTTTTCATTTTAAAGGCAAGATATTTTGACAAGTCTAACTAAAACAATATAAAGTTGACAATGGTACAGCCAAATATATATGCTAAGGGTAGGTGGAAAATAATTTTGTCTTGATGGAAAAGAAACTAAAAATACAGTAGTCCCCTCCTGAACGGCCACCCCTGACCAGCGGCCACCCAATCCTTATGGCCAGAATCCGTTGGCACCGACAAGTTTGTGTTCAAAAGTACCCCTCACGAAAGGCCACCCGGCTAACGAGAACCAGCATATTAGTGCAATAATATAAAATTTACCCCCAACAAGCGGCCGCATTTTATTTTAATATGTATCCAGAACCAATATTTTATTCACAACGTGTGTTAAGTAATCCAATTTCTGTTTCCATATATCATTTGCGCCTCATTAAAAGCCACATTTATTCCATAAAGCTGAGAAAGACTCAAAATTTAATCCATACAAAAGGGTAAGTACATCTAATCCAGTTAGCCTTACTGCTGTGTTATCATAAGATGTCTGGTTTAGTCACTCTGATAATTGTTAAGATTACAATTATTGAATAGTAGTAACAGCTGAGAAGTGGCAGTATTGATGTACAATACAAAAGTCAGCAGGAAAATGGTTTGGTAGCCTTTATGGCTTCCCTTAGTAAGATGTTGAGCTTGTTCACTTTGATAATCAGTGGCTATTACTAATGACAATAATTGTCAAAATTACAAATCATAATGGCTGCGAGGTCAAATCTGCATGACGTTAATGGTACATATCGAAGCCTTTTTTGGCTTCTCTCACTTAGTGTAAAGAAATGTATAAAAACAATAGGGTGCCAGACTGTGACTAATGAATCATGTGACAAGACTTCCTTTAAAAACACATGGCAATTTGTCTAAATGCATAAAAAATTGTTTTATCAGTCTTGTAGTTGGCAACATGAATAACTTACTGCAAAAAGATCAACATGTCATAGAGGAAAAGAAAAATTCTCAGTTTAGAAGAGAAAATGAAAGTAATTCAACTGACTGAAAAGGGGTAGGGGGTCGAGGATCCTTGCAGAAAACTGTGATGTTGGAAAGATAAACAATATCGTGAAAGATAATGAAGAATTCTGCAGAAGTGGAAAGGTGGAATGGCTGGTGAAAGGAAGATTGTCTGAGCCAGGAGATGTTTGTATCCTGATTTGAATGACAAGGTTCTGAATGGTTTTGCACTGCACGTGCTAAGAAAATTCCACTCACCGGTCAAATGATCCAAAATAAGCTACAATTTTGTCAGTTGAAATGGGATATGACAACTTTACTGGAAGTAACAGATGGTTGCACAGAAAGTTGGGGGTTCGAGGATCCTTGCAGAAAACTGTGATGTCAGAAAGACTCACATCAACAATATTGTGAAAGATAAGGAAACAATTCTGCAGAAGTGGGAAGGTGGAATGGCTGGAGAAAGGAAGATTGTCTGAGCCAGGAGATGTTTGTATGCTGATTTGAATGACAAGGTTTTTGATGGTTTTGCACTGCACGTGCTAAGAAAATTCCACTCACTGATCCAAAAAAGCAACAATTTTGTCAGTTGAAATGGGATATGATGACTTTACTGCAAGTAACGGATGGCTGCACAGATTACATGTCCAACACAATATTAAGTGTTCTGTCCTTAGTGGAGAATCAGCTATGTTAATAATGAAGTTGTCGATGATTGGAACAAAAGACTAAACGATATATGCAGGGGATATGACAGCAAGAATATTTTTAATTGAGACGAGACTGGTTTGTTTTTTTAGACTGTTACCAACAAAGTGACAGATGATGTGATCTGTAACATAATTATAAGGCAGTTTTAAAACTATATCGATTGTTATTCGTAACATTCTTTTGAAAATGATGAAACAGTTTGTTTTACATTTATTTCACAACATGCATGTGATTTTTAAACGAAAATATTAAATGTTTCAGAATTAAATGTGCTTGTGACATTCTTCATATGTATTTAATATTCGCATTTGTCATCCCCCTCTAGAAAGGCCACCCTCATTATAAGGTCACTTCCCTGCTGCAATAGGGGTGGCCTTATAAGAGAGGGACTACTGTACTTCTTGGCCAAATAAAACTAATTGCACCGATAGAGAGAAGGTTGAACGATTTGACATCCTTTTTCTCTTCCTTTCTTTTTGATCTACAAATAAGAATGGGACATTATGAACTGCAACTGTAGTTATTTCAAAACATTGGTTTACAGACTGGTGTGCAGCAGGAAAAAAACACACATGAAAAGAAATTAAGTTATTTCAGTCAAGAATATTCTGCAATATGATAAATTTTTTTCAAAATTATATATTTTTTCTGTGTTTGTGTGTGTCTGTGCGTGTTTTGGATTTCTTAAGTAGCTTCAACAATTTCAGTCATATCAGCAGTGTGGCAGTTTGACAGTGATGTCTAGCATTGCGGCATCTTGCCACAGACATGTAGCATCATGTTACACCCAGTCACATTATCCTGAAAAGCCAACCAGTCTTGACACTAACCTGTTAACAGTGAGTGCCAGGAAAGGCAGCTGTTAGTACTATTTGTATGAGTCTATGGTATGACTTGGCCAGGGTTTGAACCCATGACCTCCTACATCTGAGGCAGACACTCTAACCAATAGGCCACCAGTTTATTTACATTACATAAGTTATTTTGTATTCCAAAATGATTTTTCATTATCAATATACATTGTAAAATAGTATGAGAATATATGATTCATCTTTGTTTATCCATCTGTCTGTCTCTTCATAAGCCATGCTATATATTGTATATGTCTTACGGCTATAGTTCAATAAAACGGAATAACAAAAATAAAAAATTATATCATACCTCAATATAGCATGCTTCCAGGCTTAACACACAATTATTAATTATTAGACATAACTTAATATTTTATGCCCAATTTAAATTTAGAAAACAAAATAAATATATATCATACAATTCAATGATACTTTATCTTATTTCAAAAAATATAATTTATTTTCAATAAAATTATTTATTACATAGTTTATAAAAAGATTGTGAAAATTAAACGTAATTTGATTTATAATATGTAACTTTTATATTTTTCAGTTCAAACACACAGGAGGCTTAGGATTCAGAAAAAAACAAAATAACATGGAACCTAAAAGTCAAGCATGACTATAATAATGTTAATGATGACAGATTTCTTCCATTTTTTTTCTTTGCTGGTAGTGCTTGATTAAGGTGGGAGTACAAGAGGCACATACCCCTTGTCAATGTACCCTCCTGGTTGCCATGGATAAAATTACATGGGTTGAAATAAACCACATACAGTTCTAAGCCTTAGTCTAATATAGCTATATTTATAAACCTATCATGAATACATCAAACAGTTAAAATAGAGTAAAAACTGTTGCAGGTCCTTTCTGCACTAAATGAATTCAAATGGTGTAGCATTCTACTATCCAAGCACAGATGTTTGGAAATCATGAAATGACCAAGTTGGACATCCAATCAGATTTAAAGCCAACTATACCTGGAGTAGCATTAGAAAACTTTCACAATCATTGGTTTTCTGACAATATGTGTTTTACTCATCCTTGACTGGCAGATGGATGGCTTAAGGTTTCGGAGGGTCCCTGGCACTTCAGCTTTGGATTGTCTGAGGCACTAAAGAAACGGATCTGGAAATTCACCATGAAAACTATCCTTAAACTGTCCTTTATATGTGTATAATTATTGTACAATATGCTTTTCAAACATGTAACCTGCACTACTTACAGATTTATTACATATCAGCTAATCATTGTTAATTGTAATGTTGTTGTTGTAGGTTTTAACATGATTTTTCAGCACACGATAGACTATACATGGCGGCCAGTATTAATGGTGGAGGAAGAACCCAAGAAAACCCCAGAAAGAACCACTGACCCACGAGAAGCTACTGGCAAGCTTTCTCACATACCCACATTGGCCGAATCTGAGACTCGGACCCACGCAGACAGAGGTGAGATGGCAGTGATCCATAATGGAGAGTGCTCTAGAGCACTAGGTCACTCTAGGCCCTGTTAATTGTAGTGTAAAAGGATTTATTACAATGTGTGAAAATTACTATTTTAAATGCAAAAGGCTATCAGTTATCTGAATAAGTATTAACCAAATACCCAGTATTATCCAAACTATTTGTCTGGGACCTGCTAAACTTGTTGTAGCCTGACATAATTAAGTACATGTACAATTATAGGGATGCAAATGCCAAGAAACCACAAGGAGAACAATGATATTATGATTGAAGATAGACAAATAGGAAAGTGGATCACTCCTTTATAAGCAATAGACTCTTCCACGGGTCATGGCAGCCTTAAAGAATTTGATGTAAACAGACCACCCTGTTTCAGCATCATTGAATGTGTTGTGCTGTATGCTGATTCAAATAGTGTTGAAATAGTATGTGTGTGAAATGATTTAGGTACATTTAGCAAGAAAGAGGTGAAAATCAACTAGAGTCTGTGGAACACTCTTTCTTGCCCTTGTTGGAGTTAGGGGCTTGCATAAAGTCTTTAACATTGTTTGGGATAAAAAGTTGAACATTCTGTGTCTCACACTTTCTTAACAAAAGCAAAAAGGCAAGAAAAGGAGATGAATATAGATCAATATGTATTTCCATTTTATCATTTTAAATCACAAGCTATCTGACAAGTTCCCATATAAATGATCTTATAATACTTGGTAGAACTGTCCAAACTATTTATAAGAACCAGTCTGCTTCAATATTTTAGTACTGATAAATAGTATACCTTTAATTACATCAGGAAGATCTCCAGCAGCAGGTTTTCCCTCAAGGTTAATGCAACACTGGAATGATGATTTGGCATCCACCAAAAGCTTTATAGCAGCATCCCCTGGTGGTGAGTTTTCAAACCGAGCAAATTGTGCAGCACCAAGATAATACAATGCTTCACTACTGCAAGGTTGACACATGACTAGCTTCTGACAAGTCTGAATAAGAAAATAATAATAATAATAATAATAATAATAATAATAATAATAATAATAATAACAATAATATAAGATACTCATGTCAGAACCCTGTGCAGACTGGCAACATGTTTTGGTCCCATTGAAGACATTGTAATAATTTATTAAATCACAGTAAGCTGGCCACCCTGATTAAATGGCCAGAATTTGTGTGGCCCCAACCACTAACTGTTTAGAAAAGTTTAATAATAATAATAATAATAATAATAATAATAATAATAATAATAATGATTTCTTAGTCTCATGACTAACAAAACTTTCTCTATGAAAAACGTAAAATTAACCCAACAGTCTCATTAAATTTGAAACAATGTGCTTGAAAGGATCATAACTAAACCCATAAATGGCACATGCAAGTATATGACACAGTTTTCATCCCAAGTTGCAACAGAATATACTGAATGTTTTTTGGAGGTGGGCTTAACTGAGTTGGTTACAATCAGTATTCCATATGAAGAATATGAAGTTAATTTTCAAGGGCCATAACTCTATACAAAATGGAGTTGGAAAAAAAAAAAGACACATGAGTTTATGAGACATTGTCCAAACCTAACTTTTTCATAATGTTTTGAATGGTTCTCAAGTTATACCAGCAAAAAACAACTTCCTATGTGAGGATAAGTAGTTAACTTTCAAGGGACACAACTCTATAAGGCACATCTAGGTTGTTGTTGTTGTTGAGTTTAATTATAGTGGCGTGCGCACAATTGTGCATGTGCCACTTCTTTCTGACTGCACCGCAGCCAACTAGTTGTTCCTGGGGAAGGGAATGGTGCCACCTCCCCCAGGCTTTTATGGGTTCAAGGAACCCTGATAGTTTGGCCGTAATCTGTGGGTCCATTAAGGTCCCTTACAGTTGAATGGTTGGCTGTCATTAGTGGGAAGGAGAGCTCAGGAATGGTCCTGGTTGCTTTACATCGCTGGTTTCTTGTTGCATTTGCCTGGTGTTTCTTGCATTTTTTTTTTTTCAAAATGTTCTAAAAAGGGGTGTGTGTTCTATGCTGTTTATAGAGGTTGTTAGTAGAAATCATGTATGAAGAGAGATTTTCAAGGTTATTATGGTATTACTAGTCGAGGTGTTTAGGGTGTGTTTCCTACGTTATGTTATTTATAAGATTTTAGATACTGCCTCTTTAAGTTATTTATTTATTATTGTTTTTAGAGACTGAATGTTATTTATACTTTATTTAGCAAGAGACCGGAGTCCTAGCCGATTAAACGGTTCATTAAGAACATCTAGGACCGGAGTCCTAGCTGATCACTCGGTTCGTTAAGGACATCTAGGACATCTGATTTTGTGGTTTCCTTAGTTTTTGATAGGTGCTTCGTAAGTGAATTGTTTATTAACATTTTTATAAAACTGAATGATATGTTATGGGTTTTTATGTGGTGGCTTCTAAATTTATTTAGCTAGTTACTGGGTCTTTTGGTTTTCTGGGGATAGTAATTATATTTTGTTCCTAAGTCCTGCTGAGTCTATGAATTTATTTATATTTTTATATGCTGATTGTTTATTTTTATTAGAGTCCATAAGTAATTTTCTGGGGATAGTAATTTTATTTTGTTCCTAAGTCCTGCTGAGTCTATGAATTTATTTATATTTTTATATGCTGATTGTTTATTTTTATTAGAGTCCATAAGTAACTCTGGGTATGTGTGTGGTGATCCAATCTCTTTTTGGTTTTTGATAAATATTTTCCGAGCGGGTTGATATTTTGGGGATATACTGAATACGTGGTGTAGATCTTCGATGGTGTGGCAGTTAAAGCAGTTAATGGTTGCTGGTTTGGGTCCTATAAACCTTCCAAAACTGCTTGCTAGTTTAGTTTTTCCAGTTATTATCCTGTTTATGGTTTTCTGTTCTAAATAGGCACCCTTAGGTAGCTGTAGGTTTTTTGGGTTTCATGGTGCTTTTTACCTTTTGTGGAGGAGTTCCAAAAATCTTGCCATGTTTGGTCTATATATGTTTGTGTGAAGCTTAGTGCTTCTGTAGAGCTATAGTTAAGCTTGATAGAGTTTTGATCTCCTAGTTTGGTTTGTGAAACTTTGTCTGCTGTTTTGTTGCCAGAGATTCCAATGTGCGACGGTATCCACATGAGCTCGATTAATTGATGTGGTGTGGTGATATCATCGATTAATTGGCATGCTCTGTTGAGGAATTGTTCCCTACAGTGTGTATTGCGATTTTGGATCGATTCGATAACGCTTAGGGAATCGCTTATAATGACTGCTTTAGGTATTTGGTTGTCTTTGATCCATTGTAGTGATTCAAGTATAGCCCAGAATTCAGTGGTGTAAATGGAGCAATAGTCAGGTAATCTGGATCCCGTTTGTATATTGAATTCAGGGATGACTATTGCTGCTGCTGTTCTTGGTGGGTTGTTTGTTTTTGATCCATCGGTATATATTTTAACATAGTCCATGTATTTTTGGTTGATTTTGTTTACCAGTACAGGTTTTAGTAAGTTTTCTTGTCTTTCTTTGCTGCCTAATTTGGTAGCTTCAGTGTTAATCCTTGGTGGTTTTTGTAACCATGGTGATTTGTTCTGGTCTGTATTGTTTGTTACCTGTTTTGTTAGTAGAGGTATCTTTTCTCTTAGTTCAAGGATTACTTTGCCACTTGGTGTGGTGGGTATGATTTTGGGTTTGAAGACAACTTTACACTTGTTTATAGCTATTTTGATGGGATGGTTGTCTGGGTGGGTATCTAATCGAATGGAGTATCGGAGGATCAGTTCTTGCCTACGTAACTTTAAGGGTAGTTCTCCTGTTGGTGTTTGTAGTTCTTCTAATGATGTTGAGGGGAGTGTTCCTGTGCATAATAGTAAGGCTTTTCTCTGGATTGTGTCAAGTTTTTGTAGTACAGGTTGCTTAGCCGAGTTATATGCTTGGCAACCGTAATCCAGTTTTGATCTAATTAGGGTTTTATATATCATGAGGAGGGTTTCCTTGTTGGATCCCCAGTCAGTCCCTGTGATGTTCCTGAGTAAATTGAGATCTTGAGATCTTTGTTACAATTCTGGGTGAGTTGTTCAATGTGCTGTTTCCATGTGAGGTGGTTGTCAAAGAACATTCCTAGGAATTTTATTACTGTTAAGTATTTGATTAATTGATTTTGTATATAGAAGTTTGGATTGACTAGGTTGTTATTTCGTTCGGGGGTGAATATGATTGCCACAGTATTTTCATGAGATATTTTGAAACCCCATTTGTCCGCCCATCTCCCTATGTTGTCTAGGCTCTGCTGGATTTCTTTAACTACTGTGTTATTGGCAGGATTTCCATTCCTCCATATGCCACTATCATCTGCAAATTGTGACAAGTTTATTTTTGTGGAGGCTGCATTGAGGTCAAGGTCGTTTACCATTAGGTTAAATAGTAGGGGACTTATTACACTGCCTTGCGGTGTTCCATTTTCAAGTGAAAATTCTTCTGAATGGGTGTTGCCTATTTTTGTGGTAATTTTCTGGCCTGTGAGGAAATCGCCAATCCAGTTAAACAAGTTGAACAAAGTTGCATCAGGATATGTAGTGATGTTTGATCTATGCTGGTTACAAGCAACATAAAAATGTGAAGATAATTACCAAGGGCCATAATTCTAAAAAAAGCTGGAGCTGATATGACAAAACTTCATAAAAGTTACATAAAGGCTTCAATTCCCATCATGACCTTGATAAATTCACTACAGTGCAAACCATGATGAACACTATGAATCATGCATACTTTCATTTTAAGTACTAGAATGCCTGTCATTCTTTACACTCTCTTTTGATTTTTTGGGGGCATACAAATTATTACAGGTAAAAATATTCTTATAATGTTTTTAAAGCACCTTAAATTGCAAAAAGCAAAATGTTTTGTTGGTATGGATTACTTGTGTGCACAAAAATAGAGGGTCTAAAAATCATAATCATTACAATAATCCCTGTTTCATTTCAATTTCAGAATAATATATGTGAATGACAAACATGGCTATTTACAGAAGTGAATCATGAACCTGTTATGATTAAAGAAACAAACAAGAATGCATTTTCAAATAAGATCAGTTCATTAAAATGTCTGAGAGAAAATACTAAAAACTGCATTAATCCTCCATTTATATAACATATTTTGGCTTTATGCAAAATATTATGAAGCTTGCCTCAAGTCATGAATCTATATATAGGACACCTGTTCCTAATGGACAAGATTTCAAGCTTACTATGATATCTATAAACTTCAAAGATTGCATGCTATATGTACTTGCTTATAAGTTGAGTCCAACTGCAAACTGCACAGACCAGATCTGCAGGCACATAATATACCAGCAGATCTGGGTCTGTGCAGCTTGTTAGGATTAATCAATAGAACAAACAACACAGACCTGATATGCAGGTGCATTATGCTACTGCAGATAAGGATCTTTGTTGTTTACAGTTCAACTAGGCTTATAAGCAAGTAAATGTGGTACCTAAAAATATTATCATTACTTATCATATTTGCATGTAAGTTACATCTTCCTTCTGTGATGTGCTGACTAAAGTCTGAGTTTGTATCATTACTTAAATGACAATGTTTACTAATTGTATCTTTTTCTTTCAGAGGTCAGTTGTATGAAATTTCACATTTACATACAAGCCCCAGTATATAATGTGACTTATACTTCTGCTTACAACTGAAATTTAAAAAAAAAAACTAAACTTAAAATGATCAAAAAGTGATGTAAAAACTTTAAAATTAAGGAAGTGGGTGTAAACGTTTGTCAGTTCAAACATATCATCATTACACATGCCACATGCTTTATCAGTTCTATAACACCGGCCATCACACACAGCCACACATATCATTACACATGCCACATGCTTTATCAGTTCTATAACACAGGCCATCACACACAGCCACACATATCATCATTACACATGCCACATGCTTTATCAGTTCTATAACACAGGCCATCACACACAGACACACATATCATTACACATGCCACATGCTTTATCAGTTCTATAACACAGGCCATCACACACAGCCACACATATCATCATTACACATGCCACATGCTTTATCAGTTCTATAACACAGGCCATCACACACAGACACACATATCATCATTACACATGCCACATGCTTTATCAGTTCTATAACACAGGCCATCACACACAGACACACATATCATCATTACACATGCCACATGCTTTATCAGTTCTATAACACAGGCCATCACACACAGACACACATGTCATCATTACACATGCCACATGCTTTATCAGTTCTATAACACAGGCCATCACACACAGACACATCAAAATGTAACAAGTTTTATTCTGATAATTACTTTTTGCTAAATAGTTGGTATTTTTTTTATATGTAAAAACAAAAATCTAAGCATATTAAAGTAAATAATATCTCAGAATTTGAAGTTTATATATCAATGTTATAACTAGATCAACTCCTACCCTCAATTATGGACAAAGGTCAATCACAGCAGTACAAATAAAATATAATAGTAGTGTGTCCAAAAAATATATTTAGTTTTGCTTGCTTTGTAGATGGCTCATCTTATATTGAATCCCAATGTGACATTTTACCCCCCCCCCCAAAATGAATCATACTTGTATGCTATTCTGACTACTGAAATAATGCTTTGAATTTTATATAGAGTGAGATTCAAGGACAAAGCAGCATTGCTGCAGATCATGTTGTCAATAATCTGTAATAAAGATGACTTGAAATTCTCATTCAAGGAAATGATATGTAATAACTTTGTTTTTTCTATACATATCTCTTCGATTAACAGATAATTTCCAAATAATTGGGTTTTTCCACATTACCTATGCAAATTAGCCTAACTGGCTGACCCACATCAGTCTTCAAAGGATTTAACACAGCTTCACCTTAACTATTCACAGGGCTGTTCCAGCAAAACATACAAGGGACCCAGGGAAAGAACTTTTAATATTGGGTGCTCAAAAATAGATGCAATTTAGAATTTTCTTATCATTTTAATATAAACTGTGAAATTAAAGTACCCTGGCATATAATTTTAAAAATGCCTTCTTGGGTGCCATGTATATTTAAATGGAACAGCCCTCAGCCAGTACGAAAGGTTACAAATTCATCTTGCTCCTATAAATATAATTTAATTTCATTTATGCAAAAGGCCAGTCATGCACTGAAATACTGCTTTCAGACAAAATTGGAGTACATGCAATGTGATGCTTACAATGAAAAAAGTCTCTGAGATTTTTAAAACTTTTCAAGTATTAACTTTTTTAGACAAGATTGCATATTTCACAACTGGAATAAAAGATACAACAGTAAACAAAATCTATGTATTATAAGAATATTGATATATATATATATATATATATATATATATATATATATATATATATATATATATATATATATATATATATATATATATATACACACAGAGGATTACCTTTCTACATTCATAATGACATTTCTCTGTTTTTAGCTATAAACTGAATATTGAGGCAAGGAGCAGTGAGGTGACATTGCTTCAGACACATTTTTGTAACTTATGTTCTAGAAATAATTTACTATTAGTTCATGATGAATATTATGCATTTTTTTCGTTTAACAAGATATTAGAGAAAACAACTCATCTTTAGAAACATTTGATTGCTTGATTTCATCTCAAAGTCTATAATTTATATATAATTTATTAGCTAGACAAAAACCTTACTTACTTTCTGGCAGTTATGCTATAACAAGTACACAGCACTCCAATATAGTGACCTTTATTGTACGTATTATACAGGACAGTTAATAAACAAATTCAATTCTTCTGTAATTTTAATGGACAAATTGTAAGTCCCTCCAATTCAACTTTGCTCCTTGAAAAGTATAATTCTGCATATCATATTTTTAGAATTCTGAAGCTGAATTGGATTTTAGATATATTTGGTATTTTAGATGATCTACATTGTGGAATGCCTCTTGGAAATTAAACATGGTGTTAAAGTTTATCTCCAAATGTGGGTAATTTCTAACCATATCTCGAATCTTGTTATATCCCCATGAGTCTTTCTTACTTTGTCTGTATTTTTAAAAATTTAAATACAAGATTTCAGGACCAAAATCTCTCCCTCTCTCTCTCTCTCTGTCTCTTTCTTTCTCTCTCTCTCTCGGTCTCTCTCTCTCTCATGTTTGATATCACTTTGCACACCAATTTCATCTGATATTTCAATGTCAAACAATTCTGTCCAAGATACTGTTAACCACCTCAACTAACTCTAATTTCTCAGCCTAGATACAATGAAATGCACACAAACTGCCTGTTGCTACTTATGGTACTCTCTTTATCTCCAGTGGCAAAAAAGCCAATTATCACCAAATATGACTGTATTTCTTATAATTACAATATGTGTTGTAATATTTTAATTATTAAATTTTTTTGTCATAAATCATTCCAAATATTTTATAAGTGGACTTTTATTTAATATTCCAAGTTGTAAAATTAGTTCCAAGCTAGGAATGTGGTATGGAAATGTTAGGTTTGAGATACGGACATCTGTATCAATGTCGGATCAGCCACGTAAGAATTAATGGGTATGCTAATAAACCTTATATTACAAATTTGAGTGCATTTAACATGTACAAAATGAACACATTCTTTTCACATCAGTGTCCTATTAACTAGATATGTTTTGACTGTCGAGGTAATTATTTAGAAACGTGTTTTCAATTAAGTGTGTGTGTGTGTGTGATTTAGATTTTTACCGTAGCTTTAACAATTTTCCAGTCATATCACTATGATGTCTGCAGTGTGGCAGTTTAAAGTGATGTCTAGCACTGGGGCATCATGACACAGACATGTAGCATCATGTCCCACCTAGACATTATCCTGACACCAGGCCAACCAGTCCTAACACTAACTTCTTAATTCTGAGTACCTAACAAGGCAGCTGTTAGTACCATTTTTAAAAGTCTTTGGTATGACTCAGCCGGGGTTCAAACCCATGACCTCCTGTATCCGGGGGTAGATACTCTAACCACTAGGCCACCAGAGTGGTTTCAATTAAGTCTTCCTGTTGATATTCTTAACTGCACCAAACTGAACTTCTATAAAAATTCCAATCTACTTTTTATTCATTATAGTGAACATATTTGGAGAGTGTACAAGACATGGTATGTAATAATTGTACAAGACAGGGCATGTAATAAATGTACAGGACAGGATATGTAATAAATGTACCAGACAGGATATGTAATAAATGTACAAGATAAGGTATGTAATAAATGTACAAGACAGGGTATGTAATAAATGTACAAGACAGGGTATATAATAAATGAACAAGATAGGATATGTAATAATTGTACAAGACTGGGTATGTAATAATTGTACAAGACAGGGTATGTAATAATTGTACAAGGCAGGGTATGTAATAATTGTACAAGACAGAGTATGTAATAAATGTACAAGGCAAGGTATGCAATAAGTGTATAAGACAGGGTATGTAAAAATGTACAAGGCAGGGTATGTAATAATTGTACAAGGCAGGGTATGTAATAATTGTACAAGGCAGGGTATGTAATAATTGTACAAGGCAGGGTATGTAAAAATGTACAAGGCAGGGTATGTAAAAATGTACAAGGCAGGGTATGTAATAATTGTACAAGGCAGGGTATGTAATAATTGTACAAGGCAGGGTATGTAATAATTGTACAAGGCAGGGTATGTAAAAATGTACAAGGCAGGGTATGGAATAACTGGACAAGGCATGGTATGTAAAAATGTACAAGGCAGGGTATGTAATAATTGTACAAGGCAGGGTATGTAATAATTGTACAAGGCAGGGTATGTAAAAATGTACAAGGCAGGGTATGGAATAACTGTACAAGGCATGGTATATCATATATGTACCAGGCAGGTATGTAAAAAATGTAAAGCCACATTTGGATTTTTTTCTGACTCAGAGGAAAGAACTTGCTTGATATGGCATATGAATACATTTCATCCCAAACCAACTAGACATATTCCTACACATATCACACTTGTCCTTTCTGCCAACTTGGAATAAATCACGTATGTAACATTGTGTACTTACTTTTTCCTGGAGTGTCAGCAGTTGGTCATTACTAGGAATGGTGGAATGGAAGATCCTAGATGACAGCCAGTGACATCGCTGGGTTATTAATTTTTCTCTGGTGGTGTCAGCTGGGCTTGAAGCAATCAGGAAGTCCAATAAACACGAGTGAGCATCAAGAATAACCCATTCCAGCTGCTGATACAGATCGCCTCTACTCACCAAGGGCAGGGTTTGTGTGGCAAGCAGGCAGGCACTGCAGTCAAATGAAAAGATTGACCTTCAGTACAGTTTTCACACAAAGTATTATGAATAAGTTTTTAAAAAGACAGAGCAGAATGATGGGTAGATAAAACATATGTACACTGGTAGCACAGCTAGAAACATTGTTATGAAACACAAATTCCCCACCACTGTACCTGACAAGCTAACAAAAATGTAGAACTCAGCGATAGTGTGATGGATAGACGTAAAGGCAGAAAAGTGCAACACTAAATACCCTTACCACAGCTGTGGTGGGGATTAAAATGAAGGATATTAAGGGAAATAAAACTGTACATTAATAAAGCAGAGAGAACAAGAAGTTATGGAATGTACTTGGAAACATCTTTAATACTGGAGTATTTTGCTTTGTGAACTCTTTTATATCTATTTGAATTTCAGGAGTGGCTGGGCATTTTTGCTGTAAAAAGAAATTGCCAGGCTGTTCTACTAAGAGGAACATGGCACTAAGCTGTCTACCAAGGTTATATTCACTCTTTGTGAAATATTAAATCTGTTGCTTTGCAACTACAGCAGTTATTAGCATTATTTAAAAACTAAAACCCTCGACAGTCAAGTTCTTTGATTGCTTATGTCAACAAATTCATTTCATGTCATTGTATAGTTTTTGTTCTGTGACTCGACAAAAAGTAAACACAAGAGACTGGTAGCTTGTTCTTTTCACTCTATCATGATTACTTTCAAAATGAAAATTATCACAGTACCTGATTACCATACCCATAAATATTCAAGAACAGTTACTGTTGATTTGATCTTTTTCTCATTTATTGATTTCTTAATTCTGATCCACAAAATATTAATACAGAAGAGCAATTTGAATCTCTTCCAGAAATTCTATTTTCACATCAGATGTGATTGCGTGCATCATGCAAGTATCAAGCACTGACAGAAAAGAATGATGAAACAGTCAAGTATCAAGCACTGACAGAAAAGAATGATGAAACAGTCAAGTATCAAGTACTGACAGAAAAGAATGATGAAAGAGTCAAGTATCAAGCACTGACAGAAAAGAATGATGAAACAGTCAAGTATCAAGCACTGAAAGAAAAGAATGATGAAACAGTCAAGTATCAAGCACTGACAGAAAAGAATGATGAAACAGTCAAGTATCAAGTACTGATAGAAAAGAATGATGAAACAGTCAAGTATCAAGCACTGATAGAAAAGAACAGAGAAACAGTCAAGTATCAAGCACTGACAGAAAAGAATGATGAAACAGTTAAGTATCAAGCACTGACAGAAAAGAATGATGAAACAGTCAAGTATCAAGCACTGACAGAAAAGAATGATGAAACAGTCAAGTATCAAGCACTGACAGAAAAGAATGATGAAACAGTCAAGTATCAAGTACTGACAGAAAAGAATGATGAAACAGTCAAGTATCAAGTACTGACAGAAAAGAATGATGAAACAGTCAAGTATCAAGCACTGACAGAAAAGAATGATGAAACAGTCAAGTATCAAGCACTGACAGAAAAGAATGATGAAACAGTCAAGTATCAAGCACTGACAGAAAAGAATGATGAAACAGTCAAGTATCAAGCACTGACAGAAAAGAACAGAGAAACAGTCAAGTATCACGCACTGACAGAAAAGAATGATGAAACAGTCAAGTATCAAGTACTGACAGAAAAGAATGATGAAACAGTCAAGTATCAAGCACTGACAGAAAAGAATGATGAAACAGTCAAGTATCAAGCACTGACAGAAAAGAATGATGAAACAGTCAAGTATCAAGCACTGACAGAAAAGAATGATGAAACAGTCAAGTATCAAGCACTGACAGAAAAGAATGATGAAACAGTCAAGTATCAAGCACTGACAGAAAAGAACACAGAAACAGTCAAGTATCAAGCACTGACAGAAAAGAATGATGAAACAGTCAAGTATCAAGTACTGACAGAAAAGAATGATGAAACAGTCAAGTATCAAGCACTGACAGAAAAGAATGATGAAACAGTCAAGTATCAAGCACTGACAGAAAAGAATGATGAAACAGTCAAGTATCAAGCACTGACAGAAAAGAACAAAGAAACAGTCAAGTATCAAGCACTGACAGAAAAGAATGATGAAACAGTCAAGTATCAAGTACTGACAGAAAAGAATGATGAAACAGTCAAGTATCAAGCACTGATAGAAAAGAACAGAGAAACAGTCAAGTATCAAGCACTGACAGAAAAGAATGATGAAACAGTTAAGTATCAAGCACTGACAGAAAAGAATGATGAAACAGTCAAGTATCAAGCACTGACAGAAAAGAATGATGAAACAGTCAAGTATCAAGCACTGACAGAAAAGAATGATGAAACAGTCAAGTATCAAGTACTGACAGAAAAGAATGATGAAACAGTCAAGTATCAAGCACTGACAGAAAAGAATGATGAAACAGTCAAGTATCAAGCACTGAAAGAAAAGAATGATGAAACAGTCAAGTATCAAGCACTGACAGAAAAGAATGATGAAACAGTCAAGTATCAAGCACTGACAGAAAAGAATGATGAAACAGTCAAGTATCAAGCACTGACAGAAAAGAACAGAGAAACAGTCAAGTATCAAGCACTGACAGAAAAGAATGATGAAACAGTCAAGTATCAAGTACTGACAGAAAAGAATGATGAAACAGTCAAGTATCAAGCACTGATAGAAAAGAACAGAGAAACAGTCAAGTATCAAGCACTGACAGAAAAGAATGATGAAACAGTTAAGTATCAAGCACTGACAGAAAAGAATGATGAAACAGTCAAGTATCAAGCACTGACAGAAAAGAATGATGAAACAGTCAAGTGTCAAGCACTGACAGAAAAGAATGATGAAACAGTCAAGTATCAAGTACTGACAGAAAAGAATGATGAAACAGTCAAGTATCAAGCACTGACAGAAAAGAATGATGAAACAGTCAAGTATCAAGCACTGAAAGAAAAGAATGATGAAACAGTCAAGTATCAAGCACTGACAGAAAAGAATGATGAAACAGTCAAGTATCAAGCACTGACAGAAAAGAACAGAGAACAGTCAAGTATCAAGCACTGACAGAAAAGAATGATGAAACAGTCAAGTATCAAGTACTGACAGAAAAGAATGATGAAACAGTCAAGTATCAAGCACTGACAGAAAAGAATGATGAAACAGTCAAGTATCAAGTACTGACAGAAAAGAACAGAGAAACAGTCAAGCACAGTTTTATTGTAAACTAATCAAATGTGGTGTAAATGACGATCAAATGCACAATCCAAAATGGCAGAAAAACAGCTGTTTACAATCATCAAGATTTTGAAATGCAGGATATCACATGCACATTATATGACAGAACTAAGGTTTTCACCTCATTCTAGGTCAAAACTATACATATACATATAAATTAGTGTGCATTATGAAATATGGTAAGTAGAGAGAGGTGGAAAGGCCATTAATTATGGCAGCTTTTAGACTACATACAGTGAAACTGGAAACCGTAATTTTATTGTAAATATAAAAAACATCAAAACTTCAACCATCCGCAGAATGTGCAAGAGCAAAGACAATTAACAGAGTCAGCTAAAGGATTTGTGAGTACAGCAGACTGGCTTGGAGTAAGCATACAACATGCATGACAGCTAGCCATAGATATACATTAAAACTAGCCAGTCTCCAATAAATGACAAAGAAAGAAAAAATAATGACCAAGGCAAAACATCATTAGAAACTTAAAAATGTAGTTGTCTGAGAACAATTTTCTGAAATTCATGCTGTTTTATAAAAGAGGTGGTTTGTTCACATTATCAATACAGCAGTGCCAGAAGATTCTCATGCATGATAATGGAAACAAACAACAAACTAACCTGGCCAGAAAGAACATCTGGAAAATGGAATTTGACACTATAATAATAATTGGTATTTTGATATTAATATGGTTTTATACCCAAGACATTTTTCATAATGCATGGGAAGTCTACACATTGTTAAATCTTGACCTACACAACTGGATATATCCACAGTACAATTGAGAGAACTGGAATATGCTGACTGATCCAAAACTTGTCAATAATACCAATAACAGTAATGATGATAATGAAGATAACAACAGCAACAAAAACAACAACAATAATAATAATAATAAAAATAAAAATAATATTAATAAAAATAATAACTGATTATATTAACTGTAATTTAATTAGAGATAAAATTTACTATACTACTAATAGAAAATATTCAAAAAAAGTTGAGAATGGAAATAATTAACTTCTAATAAATTCAAATGATCAATAGGAACTTTATCTCAGATAAAAATTATATTAGATGACATCAAATAAAGTTTAGAAAGTTATTTACCTGGTAATAGACTAGGTTCACTTTACCCTCTAAATGGCCCTAAAATCTGGCAAAAAATACATTTTGATGGATAGACTTATTTTTATCATAAAATGTTACAACATCGATAAAAGTTCAAATTGGTACTCTGTGATGTTAAAGACATATGTCAATGTCATGACATCACATGATGAGATGGAAGTGGAACACGGACAAATGCAATTTCAGCCAGACATATACTCTTTTGGATATTAAAACAGAGCTTGCACATTGTCATCTGTGATATTTTGGTAGTTAAGGCTATCACTAAATAATGTGACAAAAACCCAAATGAAACATTGTTATTAGGGTTTGATTTGTGTTCTGTATATTTAATTTGTATTGTGTGATTGACTTTTGTCCATAACTGAGGGTAGGAGTTTGAGCCTACCTGACTAATGTCTGGATTTTATTGTAAACAACATATTAGACAGCTAATTTATGCTGATTATTGTATATTACATATTAAGATTATTATTATTTGTAGTTAAACATGTTTCCTTTTATTTGAGTTAAGTACACTGGTTTTCCCCTTGGGAACTCCTGGTGTACCTGCTGTTTGCCAAGTTCTTTATTAAAGTTTTAGCAACAGACGTGATATTGTTGACAACTTTAAATGTTCTATAAATTAACTTTTGACTCATTATGGTTATCATATTGTGACTTGGGCTTTTATATAAGGGAAAAGTAAACAGAAATGCTTTATTCATTGTTAAACATCTGACTAGTGAAACCAGTCTTATGGTGTTCAGTTTTAATTTGCGAGGATTTATATATTTTGATTATTCACTGGATATAAAATGTGCTCAATAATACTTTTGGACTAAATCACTATTTTAGGGATTATTGTTAATTCGTTAAGAGACATTTTGGATTATATCACTGTGATACATCAAGACTGTTAGCACATCAACACTATCCCATGCTATTGGTGCATCAACACTTTCAAGATTGAAATTCATTTGAAACACCACTGGAATTCATTTGAAGTACTGTAAATTCCTTTTAATTTTCAGTTTGTGTTCTTGGGAAGTAAATTATTCATTGAATTTTACAAAATTTGTTGGTTTCACTCTTTTCTGTTATGTAGTTTAAGACCACATGGTTGTAACAGTTGGACATCTGGTATTTTAGTCTAGGTTTACCCTGACTTAACCGAATGCTCCTGTGGCCAAGTGCTTAGAGCACTAGCCTGAGATGTGGAAGATTGTGGGTTCAAACCCTGGCCGTATCATACCAAAGACATAAAAATAGAACTAACAGCTGCCTAACTAGGCACTCAGCATTTAAGAGGTTGGCCTGATGTCAGAATAATGTGACTGCGTGGGACATCATGCTACATGTCTGTGGCATGGTGCCCCAGTGCTAGACATCACTATAAACAGTCACATTACAGACCTCATAGCAATATGACTCAAATGTTTTTAAAGCTACATTAAAAATCCAAATCATACACACACACACACCTGACTTTACCCAGGCATCACTGAAACTCAAACTATATGGAAAAGCAATCAGCATTAGCCAGTTATTGGTTCAAAAAAAGCAGATGAAACCCAGATTTCAGGTTTTGATCTAGATTCCTGGCTTTTGTCTGGTTTTACCCAGACTGTAAACTGATATATTAAAAGCCCCAAAAGAGAATATTAAATCTGAACTTCATTTTTCCAATTGAACTATCTAAGCTTCAACTAAAATATTATTCTAATGTTTCATCACTGACACTGGTCATTTCTCTTGCCAAGTTGCAGAACAAGTTTGATAACTAGTGTCCAGCATATAGATGATAACCAATGTACCATGAGTTCATGGTCTTTGCCAACCAATGTACCCAGGGCTCATGGTCCTTGCCAACCAATGCACCCAAGGCTCATGGTCTTTACCAACCAATGAACCCAGGCCTCATACGCTTTGCTAACCAATGTGCCAAGGATGCATGGTCTTTGCAAACCAATGCACACAGGACTTATCATCTTTGCCAACCAATGTACACAGGACTCATGATCAATGCTAACCAAAGAAACCAGGGCTGACGAATGTAGTGCAGCAGAGTTTATCAGCCATGGTACCTGTAGATGAATTAATACAAGTGCTTAACAGATGGAAATGTACATACTAGACTTAGTTAAAATGCAAGTCAAATATGATACAAGATGGAGCAATTTTATGTTACATACATATGATATTATATGGTGACAAATATAATGGTTATAACAGCCATATAATTCCATAATCACTTGGATTTATAAGATTCCATTGTTCTAATACATGACTAGTTTCATCTTGGTAGGTTAAAAACAGGTTCTGCTGAATGTAGTTTATTTTCTATTCAAGGAGCAATAGGTCAAGATAACTCTAAAGATCATACTTGTGAAAAACATCTTGTGGTGACATGGCCTCTTTGATGTCTGGATTCTGGGACAGAAGTTTCCCCAACTGTATGATGCCTCTTAGCAGATGGACATTAGTTGTCTGCATCAAATTCTCAGCCCTTAAAACCTTTTTTATCAAACTGTCATAAAGAAACATGGACCTGTTATCATTATCCTTATATATGAGTTTACGATTCAATACAAATTGGACAATCGAAATCTAGAGCTGGTCTTTCATGAATATGGAATATTATTAAGTTACAGAGAGAGAAAATAAATGAAATCATGCAAGATTCATTATGAAGGCTGTATGAGTCAATTTTAAGTAAACTAAAAATGTCATGTATTTAACTAAGTGCTGTTTGACAATAAGAAAACCTGGCCTCTCTTTAAAAATAATTATATTTTCTTCCTGCTACCAGCTGAAATAAAAGCATTTCTTCTCTTTGCAATGATCTTTATCTCAATTCAATGATCTTAAGTCATTTATAATTCATTTTACTTATTGAAATACTTTTATACCTATGTTTTAAACAAAAGTACAACAAATAATATCATGTAACGGCCTACTGGGTTACCCAAATTCAACATATGAGAGCCCAGATAAAATTCTGGTAGCCCCTATCATCTGGATACAAGATTTGTTGGACAAAATCCCTTTAAAAGAAAAGCAATAAAACACAGAGAGAAAAAGGGTAGTAACAAGTTGTTCATTTACATGACTTAAATTGTTGATCTTACCTTGGATCATCGAATGAAACTGCCTCTTTTGATTTTTCTTGCAGCAATGTCTCTAGGGCTTCTAACAGATAACCAATAGCCTCCTTACTTCGGGCTCCTGGACCCTCCCTCTTCAGCGCCAGGGCCAGACCTAGATAGTATCTACAAAAGATATGATATTTTAGTTTTTGTTACATAATAATAAATTTACAGATCTGATGCAACATGTTTCTGATCTGAATAATTAACAATTAAGATACCTACTACAAAGAAAGTGTTGTAAGCTGTTCACAACGAAAGCTGAACCTGTGACTTTAATATGTAATTCTATGGCACATTAATCACTAAACTATAGCTGAACACAGCAGAGTGGGTATATCCTTCAAGTTTTTCTTTAAAAATTACTTTGCCAAATTAAAAAGAAGATTTCAAACCTTGACAGCAGGAGAGCTCAATTATTTTGAGAAGGAAAATGAATATAAATATAGACTGGTTCCATTGCTCACAAAATAACTATTAATATCTAAAGTAATAATAAAATAATGAGGTCAGGTTGTTTTGGTGAAAAGAACTTGAACTGTCTTTGATACTGGAAATAACACAATCGGTAAATATTGCATCTGCTTTCTTGCTATTGAAGAACACAAATTACTGGAACATGTACATGTGCAGAACAACAGAAAAAGAATTTATATAATCATGTCATTTCACCAATGGCACTTACATTTCCATTCACTTTACACTGGGGAAGTATTGTAAATAGCATGCAGTAAATGTTTATATCATATTGTTCTAAATGCTTTGTTGCAAACAGGTTTAAGAAACATAGGTCAACAGTGCGATCATAATAGGCCAACCTCATCATAAAATGAAATATAATTTATATAAAATGAAAACCATGTAAATAACTGTCTTTACTTTAAGATTGTCCTCTTTGATGCATCTAATCATATTAATGCATCTAATCAAATTCTACAATTTTATGCTCCTCTAGCATTAGTCTTCAGTCTTTGTGAAGTTTCAGTTTTCAAGTGATTCCAATTCTTCATCAAACTCACATCGTGTTTGACTTTTGTCTTGGCATTAGTGGGTTTTACCAGTTTTTCTTCTGAGTAATCACACCAATGGTAATTCTTACAGCCTTCATGATATGTCATATTGTGGTCAAGAAATTCGTTATCCCTCATTCCACGTCTACCTCTTCACAAACTTTTTCCACCTTTGCTATTAATAAATGGCTTTATGTCAAGTTGATATAGTGTCACTGAAAGCAAATGCATTTAAAATAGCAAAGACTACAATTTTTTAAATCAATAATGTTAATAAAACAAGGAGTGGATATTACCTCAATATGTTGTTACATATATTATGTTGACTCAGCATATTACCTCAATATGTTGTTACATATATTATGTTGACTCAGCACATTATCTCAATGTGTTGTTACATATATTATGTGGACTCAGCATGTTATCTCAATATGTTGTTACATATATTATGTTGACTCAGCATATTACCTCAATATGTTGTTACATATATTATGTTGACTCAGCATATTACCTCAATATGTTGTTACATATATTATGTTGACTCAGCATATTACCTCAATATGTTGTTACATATATTATGTGGACTCAGCATGTTACCTCAATATGTTGTTACATATATTATGTTGACTCAACATGTTATCTCAATATGTTGTTACATATATTATGTTGACTCAGCATATTACCTCAATGTGTTGTTACATATATTATGTTGACTCAGCATATTACCTCAATATGTTGTTACATGTATTATGTTAACTCAGCATGTTACCTCAATATGTTGTTACATATATTATGTTGACTCAACATGTTATCTCAATATGTTGTTACATATATTATGTTGACTCAGCATATTACCTCAATATCTTGTTACATATATTATGTTGACTCAGCATATTATCTCAATATGTTGTTACATATATTATGTTGACTCAACATGTTATCTCAATATGTTGTTACATATATTATGTTGACTCAGCATACTACCTCAATATGTTGTTACATATATTATGCTGACTCAGCATGTTATCTCAATATGTTACTTGAAGGCTGTTATTGAGACTATTTAATTCAATAGCGAAGTGCAGTAACTCAGTTGGGTTTGATACCCAACCAGGCCAGCCGCCTCTGAGTGTCCTTGAGAAAGGCACTTAGCTCCCATTTTCTCAGCATAACATAACTAAGAATGTGTTAAATTGAAAAAAACTTAAGCAAACAATTCAGTAGCATGCCAAGCTTATTCTTAAAATCTCAAACAAAAACTATTCACATGATAAACTGAGTACATAATTATCTAACTATTGGTGGATTCATTAAATGAATCATTAAGCAGTGCATACATTTATTGATTGATAGTTGAATCTGCAGCAGATTAAAGGTAAAAAATACAACTCTATCCTTTTTTAGGACACCACATTTGGCACATACAAATTTTTTTTCCCAGGACTTTGTATCAATTTTCATAAATCCCACAAGTACGCATTCTGACTGAAACACTTCCAATGACAGGTACATGCCTGATGGCGAACTCCATCAATCAACTTTTACTACACTTTGGCATTTCTTTTTAGTAAAGTTTTTCTAATATACAACGTTAAAAAATTCATAAGAAAGGTCTTATCATAGTACAAACATTGCATTACAATAATCAACTGACTACAGTGTAAGACTACAGGTAAATTTTCAACTCAGTAATTATAAAAAGAGATATAACTTGCAAAAAATGGGACTACTAATGCAATGTGCAATATGACATGGTTGTCTCACACCTGATGGTCTCTAGTGTCTGAAAAAACACTAATTGGCTAATAGAACACACACCTTATTCAAACCAACATCTGGATGGTGTTAGCATCATATTTCATTCTAGATTTTTTCTGTTCAGAAAGCTTTACTCTTGATCAAATATTCCAAAGAAAAATACACCAAGTCAAGTTATTTTACACAAACCATTTCTCTTCCTTTAGTCTTGGTGACCTTGAACTTTGATCTATTTACCCAGAACTGATACATGCTTTTCATGTCTCTAATCAAAGCCATCCATACAGCTTGGTCATGGTTTGTGGCATAAGACCTGAAATATTTTGTGGAAACTGTTTTCCTTCTTGAATCTGATCCTGACTTTTGATCTTTTTTAACCCCCAAATCAAGTATTGTCATCTGTGTCTCAAATGCAAATCAAGTACAAAGTTTAGTCACGATACATACAGACCTTAAGTTCTTTCATGTCCCAAATGCCAGTCATTTACAAAGCTCAGTCAAAACAAGCTGTACAGACCTTATGCACTTTCATAAAAATTGATTTTACTTCTTTGAATCCTTGTAATCCCAAACGAACAGGTGTCTTAATTTTTTCAAATGCAAGGCATCCATAAAGTTTGGTCAAAGTAAGTTATCATGATATCATGCAGACATCATTGGAGTCACTGTGACCTTGGATCTTTTCACTCGAAATTTGATACGTGTTTTTCTTATCTTGGATGCAAGCCAATAATAAAGTTTGATTAAGGTATCTAGTATACAGTTATTGTGAAGAAACAGTTTTCCTTTTTTCAGTCCCTGTGACACTGATCTATTTGACCCAAAATTAAAAAGTCTCTTCTTGGCTCCATTTACAAGTTATGTTCAAAGTCTGATATGGTTAGAAGGTGAAATACTCTAGTTATTTTTCAGAAATGAGAAAGGAAATAGATGAACAGACAAATGTACAGATGGACGTCATCACATGACACCTTATGGCAGGCATATGAAAAGATCACTATAAGACCAATGATACACACATACCATCTATTGGATGATACCATTCATACACAAAACAACACCCTACCTGGAGAGCTGATGGTTTGGGTTCCAGATGAGACTGATCTCTAGTCTACTGACTGCATCGTCATATTTCCCCTGAACAACAAGGAGACGTCCCACATGAAAGTTGTAAAGTGCTTTTGCCTCATCCAGAGCCAGTGCATCCATATATTTCAGGTATGCCTGACCAATGGGGTTCTCTTCCATCATGGCTTTCTGGGCTGTAGCACCTTCCTGTTGGTAGTGTGTATTGTGTTTGATTAATGAACTTAAACTTAAAAGTAAAATAAAATGCTTATTATTAAAATACCAATTAATCAAAAGCAAAATTGAAGTTAACAATTTCTATTTATTAGAAAAAAATGTTCTAAAACAAAGTTTTGTCTTGTTAAATTGTACTAAGAACTCAATCAGAAAGGTTTTTATGTGAAAATATCTTGATAACAAGAATAATATGATGAACTTGAAATAATTTGAAATTGCACACATTAAGTGAAGAATACTATGTAGGTGTCTAACCATGCAGCCTCAATATTACAATTCAGGTGCAGTTACAAAATGATTTTTATGCAGCCTACAAAAATACAGGTCTGTGGTCAGTTAGAATTTAAAAAACTTTGACCAAAAACTAACCTAGACTGTTCGTAGTCTGACATAAAGTCAATAAATTTTAGTATCAATATCCTTGACATTCAGTATGTCACACTTATTTTTCAATATCAAGGACAATCAGTATGTCACACACTTATTTTTCAATATCCTTGACATTCAGTATGTCACACTTATTTTTCAATATCCTTGACATGCAGTATGTCACACTTGTTTTTCAATATCATGGACATTCAGTATGTCACACTCTTATTTTTCAATATCATGGACATTCAGTAAGTCACACACTTATTTTTCAATATCCTTGACACACAGTATGTCACACAGTTATTTTTTCAATATCCTTGACATGCAGTATGTCACACTTATTTTTCAATATCATGGGCATTCAGTATGTCACACTCTTATTTTTCAATATCATGGACATTCAGTAGGTCACACACTTATTTCTCAATATCCTTGACATGCAGTATGTCACACTTATTTTTCAATATCATGGGCATTCAGTAGGTCACACACTTATTTTTCAATATCCTTGACATGCAGTAGGTCACAGTTATTTTTCAATATCCTTGACATTCAGTATGTCACACAGGTATTTTTCAATATCATGGGCATTCAGTAGGTCACACACTTATTTTTCAATACCCTTGACATGCGGTATGTCACACAGTTATTTTTCAAAATCATGGACATGCAGTATGTCACAGTTATTTTTCAATATCATGGGCATTCGGTATGTCACACTCTTATTTTTCAATATCATGGGCATTCAGTATATCACACGCTTATTTTTCAATATCATGGACATTCAGTAGGTCACACACTTATTTTTCAATATCCTTGACATGCAGTATGTCACACTTATTTTTCAATATCCTTGACATGCAGTAAGTCACACTTATTTTTCAATATCATGGACATTCAGTATGTCACACACTTATTTTTCAATATCCTTGACATGCAGTATGTCACACACTTATTTTTCAATATCATGGACATTCAGTATGTCACACACTTATTTTTCAGTATCATGGACATTCAACACAACAAAAATGAGCAAGGCTAGATAACAACAAGCTTCAAGTTCTATTTGACAATGTGAGCCTTAATATGACCTCTCAAGATAGAATTCTTGGTGTATTCAAAGATAACAATCTTACTTGGTCTATTCACATTAAACATGTTTCAAAAAAGGTCAATTCTTATCTTTGGCTACTGAGGAAAATCAAAACATACATTCCTCTTCAGTACAGGGTCATCTTTTATAAAAGTTATATTCAGCCATATCTGGACTACTGTAATGTAATTTGGGGTAATACCTCTAATTCAAACATAACAACAGGTTTAAGACTTGAAAAGAGGGCTTGCCATTTAATTATAGATCAATGTATAGATAATTTTCAGGATGCAATGAATAATATCAAGGTTTTAACAACACATGAAAGAATATTTCTTAGAAAGGCCAAATTGATGTATAAAGTATCCAGAAAAGCCATTCCTGTCTATATAAGCAATATCTTTCACCAAAGAGATGCTGATGGTACTCCAAAGTTAAGGTCCATAAGAAGTAAAAATTACATTATACCAAGGCCAAAGAAGGAATTGTTTAAAAGAAGTTTTCAATATACTGGTCCACTGGTATGGAACAACATTCCCAGTGACATAAGGCAGGCTCCTAGCATTTCTTCTTTTCATAATCAATGTTTTAAATGGATGAAATCTTTAGAAAACTGAACAGTTCTAGTACAAAAATACCACCTGCTTTTCTGTAATTTTGCATCATTTTTATAGTTGAATTTTTCAATGCAGGATGATATTTTATGTTTGATATATTTTATATGTTTTCACTGATGCCTGTGCATGTGTTCCAGGCTTGATAATTTGAATTTTAAAATTACTTAATTATTTAGTGTCAAGCCAGACTCTTCACATCATGTTGTATATACTGTATATATTGTACATAACAGATAGAAGGCCTCAAGGTAGATTAGTTCTGTAACTAATTGAGTTACCTTCTCTAAATAAAGTCTTTATTATTATTATTATTATTACTATTATTATTCAGTATGTCACACACTTATTTTTCAATATCATGGACATTCAGTATGTCACACTTATTTTTCAATATCATGGACATTCAGTATGTCACACACTTATTTTTCAATATCATGGACATTCAGTATGTCACACTCTTATTTTTCAATATCATGGACTTTCGGTATGTCACACTCTTATTTTTCAATATCATGGACGTTTGGTATGTCACACAAGCTTAAATTTCAATTTCCATGTAATTTTTATTTTTTAGGCCTACTGGACAGATTTAACTGAGTTCTTCCTTGTGCTAGACAACTCTGTGTTGTGCCATTGGTGGGTATGTTGATGTGCTACATATGTGACATCATTCACCTGACATCATTGATGCATATATAATGTGCAAAAATATACATCAGTTTTTCATATTCTGCAAAGTTTTCCAAAAGAAATAATGCATGAGGTGAGTCAGAAAAAGATTGCTTTAACTGGCCAGTGTCTCTCCCTGACACAATCGTATCCCATTAGGTTTTACCTTTATCTGTTTCCCCATATACATAATGAAGATTGTTTTACCCATACCTTTTTCTTAAATCATTATTTTGGAACCAATGGTTTGTAAATCTTCATGGATTTTATGAAAATTCATTGAAAGCTCATCAAAATTTAAAACAATCAGTACATGTAAAACAATGGAATCCATGTTAGACATTCAATCTCAGACAATGGAATCCATGGAAATATTCTTTCTCAAACAATGGAATTGACGAAAGACATTCAACCTCAATGGAACTGATGGAATACATTCAATCTCAGGCATGAAAGACATTCAATCACCATCAATGGAATCCATGGAAAACATTCAATCTTTGAAAATGGAATCTGTCAAAGGCATTCAATCTCAGACAATGGAATCTGTCAAAGGCATTCAATCTCAGACAATGGAATCTGTCGAAGGCATTCAATCTCAGACAATGGAATCTGTCAAAGGCATTCAATCTCAGACAATGGAATCTGTCAAAGACATTCAATCTCAGACAATGGAATAAATAAGTATTCTTTTTCCATGAATTTCCATGGGTCAATGGTTAAATATATCATCAAAGTTTTCCACAGATTAAATGGCTGAATCATATGGAGATAAGAGATAAGGAAATTATTATCAAGGTCGATTCTTATTTTCTTCAATAATGTTTTCAGTACAACGAAACCTGTCTACCAAGGAAAGGAAAAGGACAAGAAAATTGGTCCTTTGCCAACAGGTAACATTCATGCAATGGCATCGTCTGTAAGCCTTCTATTCAACACTCTTCTGAAGGTGTCTTTTATTAACAAGTTTATGTGTATGGAGGGATCCTTTAAGGCAGGTTTCACTTGAAGACCTGGCATTTAAGCTCAATTAGTTCAGGGCAAAAAAATGAGAAATTACCATTACTCAGATATATTTGTAAAATAAAATCAGGGAGTGGAGGGAAGAAATTAAAATAATTGATGTATTAATTCAGCTTGGACAACTTGGTCTATACCTATAGGTAATGATGTAATGTCTTTGCAAATTATTGCCTTATATATATATATATATATATATATATATATATATATATATAAACAATGATTGAATTGTGAATATATATATATATATACATATATATAATATTTCAAAAACTAAACTATTATCTCTTTTACAGTGGAAAATGTGTTACTAATTATCACTAATTATTACCTTGCTGTATAAATTTCCACAGAAAATAATCATTTTCAGGGCCTTTTCATGATGAAATTTCTGGGAAATTCTTTACATTACATTTTTTACTTTCAGCTGTCTGGCATTTGAAAATGTATGCATTGTTAAAGGATTCTTATTGTTAAAAGTACTTAGAAAGCTAATTTTAAATTTTATGAAAGTAAAATTTATTTTCAATCTCATCAACAACAAATATCCATTACTATAAAGTATATTGTATATTTTGAATGTCAATGTCTGACAGAAATACAATCTAAGTTGAACCATATTAAGTGTGGATACCATGTCAAATCATCATGTTCCCTGTAATGTGAATCTGATCCTAAAGTTTTTTTCCAGCAAATTCTGCAAAAATTTGCTAACATGTGTTAATATTATAATAAACACTTTGTATTTGAGGAATATAAGAAACTAAAACTGGTCATAATGTAAAAATTATCTGTTCTACCTAAAAATTTCAACTACAACAAGACCGACATTGTTACCTGAGACCCCTTTTTGGACTTAAACTGAAAAAGTTCCATCACATGATCTGCCTTAGCGCTTTGACCATTATTGATTAGATGATGGTATTCTTCATCTATAGCCTTCAGTTGGAGTGGGAGTGGAGCTGAAGAATCTACTCCACGTAGTTTGCATATAGCGGCACACTCTTCTTCTTTGGAGCTCTCCTTGGCTTGCAGGTTCATGGACGGGAAATCAGACTGATCCTAGAATGATGACTAAGATAGATTAGTAACTATGGGGCAAGTCAGCAAGGGAAATCATTTGAACATTTGGGTTCATGGTTTTAACCATACGAAATTTTTAGGTGACCATCAAATGTCTAATTTATGTAGGCAGAAGAATTTTAAAAAAGTGAAATGCTCTTGGGATACTTTATAATGCTTTTTTTCAGAACCAACGAGCTAATTCATGAGTTATCTGTTATCATCATCCAAGAAGTTGATTCATGGGTTATCTGTTGACAGCCAAGAACGTAATTTATCAGTTATTTGATGTTGTTGTTGTGGGGTTTAACGCCATTTTTCAACATAAGATAGGCTATACATGGCAGCCAGTACTAATGGTGGAGGAAGAGCCCGGCTACTGGCTAGCTTTCTCACATACCCACATTGGCCAAACCCAAGACTCTAACCCATGCAGACAGAGGTGAGATGGCAGTGATCCATAATGGTGAGCACTTTAGACCACTAGGCCACTCAGGGTCCCAACAGTTATTTGAGACTCCGAATCCATGTATTTAACATGTAAAGCTTATAACGTCATACACTGCCTAAGATTTTCTTCCCTCTGTCAGTCCCATCCCTTTATCTAGATGTAGCTGCTACTGATCTATGGACCTTCCACTGACTATGACAAAACAGAAGATAAAACAATATTTTAACATTGATAGTCGTGGTAAAACAACATAAAACACTTTCTAAATACAAGCTATTTTACTGACATAACAAAGGTATTTCATAATTCAACAGATAGGTACATGGATCATACATATTTACAGTGAAACCATGCACATAAGCAATACAGTGTCAGCATTAATAGCAGATTAAATAACAATACAACTAGTACATACAAATATACAAAGTATTTTTTTTCTCACTTTATATGTAAAACAAATTTTATATTCCAGCTCTATTGTTCTAGAAACCATATTGTGGAGAAAATATATAAAAATGTCTCCATCAATGCCAAACTCACATAATCACAACCACAAAGACACTGAATAAAAAATACACCAAGTTTCTGTATTTAAAATCCACTGAACTGTGGAATACATTCTTAATTAGAATCAGTCTTTGCAGCTAACAGTAGTTCAGTAGGGTTTTGAAGGTAATGCAAGTGTCATTTTTGTTCATCTTTGCACTCTTTAGAGACTGTATGGCACTGTTGTTGAAACTTTTCAGCTGGATTCTCTAAGTGAATCCTGATCAGAATTGAGTTATTCATAATGACAATAAAATTAGCATTGTCAGAACTGTATCCAGTACATATCTGATCACAAAATATTCTTGTCTCTTTTGATATAAAGAACACATTTGGAACAGACCATTTCATTGGTGGGGGGGGCAACATCCTCCCCCTTGCTGATGATGTTCTTCACAATGTCAAACTCTGTCAACCCGGAGTTCTGTAATTTAGTTTGCTGGATATTCCTTGCTTCACTGATAGCTCATTGCTTCCTGAATCTCAGGGTTAGCAGTCTGACATTTTGTTTTAAAAACTAAATCACATGTACTTGAACACTATTCCATTGAAATAAATAGTTCCTATGTTTTATATATGAAGTAAAATCTAACTTTAAAAAAATGTTGCTGCTGGTCACAAACTTGCCATAATCTCTTATAATAAAGAGCACATAAACATTCTCAATCAAGGCAATGATGTTTAATAACTTGTATTCCTCGACCGGCATCTCACTGTTTTACCTGTAACATAAAATGTATTGGGTTGTTCTACTTTGTAAATTTTACATGTGCAAATTAACCTAATTGCCCACCCCCCCATACAGTCTTCAAAGGACTTAACACATCACCCTAGCTATTGTCAGTCAATTAAGTAATAAGCGAAACTGTGTTTGGTTATACCTGACCATCTTGCATTTTAATTTCATCCATGACAATTAGTCGTATAAACTGCCCCAGCGATTGTTTTATAAGAGCTCTAAGCAGGACTCTTTGCTGTTTATATATGCTACATGTAAGGGGCATAAAATGAGGTGGTAATTTGTTTCTTTTCCCGAATGTTACTGAAAATAATATCAGGGGGTTTGGTTGTAAGAATTCATGTTTTAATGTTTTTTGCATTACACTTCATGTTATGGCAGGTACGAAAGTGTGATCTCCAAAACAGGAAACTGTCATCTGTACAAATCATTTTTTCCAGTTACAGGTTGTCAAGGGGTTTCCTACCAAAAGTCACAACCTTTTAAGATGTTGGTCGAGATTATAATGTTTTGATCTAGGTGGCCCATGTTACAACACCATTATGCAAGAAGGGCCATCTGTAATGGATGCAAGTAAAGGCAGCCAGGGGATAACAAATATGCCACCTCATCAAATAGGTCAAGGATTTACTGATTACATCCAGGTATAATAGTAGCCATCTAGGGGGATAGAAAGGGGAGTTAATAGCTCTTTATGCTTGCTCACTGTAGCCAATGTAAGAAAAAAAATAGCATCAACTTGTATTAAATTTATTTGCCTATGATGCTTTATGAATTTCCTGTAAGTTCTATTATAACAATCAGATGAGTTTCTTGGATATCATATTATGGCATCCATCTCATATACACTGACTCACCAGGGATATATGGCATCCGTCTCATATACACTGACTCACCAGGGATATATGGCATCCGTCTCATATACACTGACTCACCAGGGATATATGGCATCCGTCTCATATACACTGACTCACCAGGGATATATGGCATCTGTCTCATATACACTGACTCACCAGGGATATATGGATCTGTCTCATATACACTGACTCACCAGGGATATATGGCATCCATCTCATATACACTGACTTACCAGGGATATATGGCATCCGTCTCATATACACTGACTCACCAGGGATATATGGCATCATATAAATTTGTGACTGACCAATTAGATTCAAAGGACTTTATTTATGTTTATTATGCATATAAATGGAGTGGATGTTCTTTCATTCTTGATCTAGCTCCCTTTTCAAGCCAAAGATATCTTCAGCATAATATTAAATGGAGTGGATGTTCTTTTATTCTTGATTTTACCTCCCTTTTCAAGCCAAAGATATCTTCAGCATAATATTAAATGGAGTGGATGTTCTTTCATTCCTGATTTTACCTCCCTTTTCAAGCCAAAGATATCTTCAGCATAGTATTAAATGGAGTGGATGTTCTTTCATTCTTGATTTTACCTCCCTTTTCAAGCCAAAGATATCTTCAGCATAATATTTTTCCTCCAGTAACATTCCCAGCTGCAGATGGAGATTGGTGTCTTTGCCCTTGAACTTGATAGCAGTAGCATAGTGGTGAATACACAGTTGTAGATAATCCATTGGGGACTCACCCTCTGCATAGCTGGTGTAACGACCTATAAATAATGCAAAAGTTCTAACTTAATAAACATCGATTTTAAGACCATTCTTGACACTAAAGAAATTTTAAAATTTCTAGCTTCAATGGCAAGAGCATTGTTTCTTATTGATCCCACTTCAGGCTGTTCATTATAAAATTGCATGGTACCTGAGGAAGGCACTCTTTTTAAATATACATTCCAGGGTACTCTGATAACTCAAAAACTTCATACAAGAATGACACAAGTCTAAATTGCTTCTAGGGGTGAAGACTTCACAAAAAACCTACCTTTCATATATCAAAAGTATAATTTCATCAAAGCACCCTTGGGGAAATTTGTATCGTTTCTCAACAACCCTCAGTGAAACTAAGGGCAAACAACATAATAGCAGTTTTTTAGGAATGAGAATTTACCAAATATGTAGATGCATAGATGTAAAGATATATAGATTTATAGATGTATAAAAATTAAGATGCATATATGTACAGATGCACAGATGTATAGATGCATAGATGTAAAGATACATAGATGTAAAGATGCACATATGTAGAGATGCACATATGTAGAGATGCACAGATGTAGAGATGCATAGATGTATAGATGTATAAATAAATAGATGTATAGATAAAGAGATGTATAGATGCATAGATGTATTGATGTATAGATGCACAGATAAATAGATGTATAGATAAAGAGATGTCTAGATGCATAGATGTATAGATGTATAGATGTATAGATAAATAGATGTATAGATGCATTGGTGTATAGATGTATAGATGCATAGATGTATAGATGTGTATATGTCTAGATGTCTAGATGCATAGATGTATAGATGTATAGATAAACAAATGTATAGATAAATAGATGTATAGATGTATAGATGCATAGATGTATAGATGTGTATATGTCTAGATGTCTAGATGCATAGATGTATAGATAAATAGATGTATAGATGCATAAATGTATATATGTCCAGATGCATAAATGTGCAGATTAATCGACGTAAAGATGCATACCTGTATAGATGTAGAGATGTTTAGATGTGTAGATGTATAACTGCATGGATGTATCGATGCATAGAGGCAAAGATATATATATATATATATATATATATATATATATATATATATATATATATATATATATAGATGCATAGATATATATATTTGTTTAGATAAATAGATAAATAGATGTATAGATGCAAAGATGCAATGATGTATAGATATACAGTGTATATGAATAGATGTAACGATGTCTATTAGCATCAATGCATGTATGTCCATGTGTGTAAATGTATAGATATGTAAATGCAAAGATGTATATGTGTGTAGATGCATAGATGCATTAAGATAAAGATGTATAGATGTGTAAATCCATAGACACATAGATGTATAGATGGATAGATGCATAGATGTTTATATGGACAGATGCATAGTTGCATAGATGTATAGATGCACATATGTATAAATATACAGATGAATAGATGTATAGATGCATGGATGTATATATGGATAGATGCATACATGTATAAATTAATAGATGCACAGATGTATAGATGTATAGATGCATAATTGAATAGATGCATAGATGTATAGATGAATATATGTATAGATGTAAAGATTTATAGATGAATATATGTATAGATGTATATATGCATAGATGTATAGATGCACAGATGTATAGATGTATAGATGTATAGATGCATGGATGTATAGATGTATAGATGTATAGATGCATGGATGTATAGATGTATAGATGTATAGATGCACAGATGAACAGATGCATAGATGTACAGATGTATAGATGCATGGATGTAAAGATGTAAAGATGTATATATGCATAGATGTATAGATGTATAGAAGCATGGATGTATAGATGTATAGATGTATAGATGCATAGATGAACAGATGTATAGATGCATAGATGTATAGATGTATGGATGTATAGATGTATAGATGAATAGATGTAGAGATGTATGGATGTATAGATGTATAGATGAATAGATGTATAGATGTATAGATGAATAGATGTATAGATGTATAGATGAATAGATGCATAGATGTATAGATGCACAGATGTATATATGTATAGATGCATAGATGTATAGATGTATAGATGCATAGATGTATAGATGTATAGATGAATAGATGCATAGATGTATAGATGCATAGATGTATAGATGTATAGATGCATGGATGTATAGATGAATAGATGTATAGATGCATAGATGAACAGATGTATAGATGAATAGATGAATAGATGTATAGATGAATAGATGTATAGATGCATAGATGAATAGATGTATAGATGCATAGATGAATAGATGTATAGATGCATAGATGTATAGATGTATGGACGTATAGATGCAGAGATGTATAGATGTATGGATGCATGGATGCATGTATGTATAGATGCACAAATGCATATTTGTATGGATGCATATATGTACAGATGCACATATGTATAGATAGATACATAGTTGCATAGATGTATCAATGTTTAGATGCATAGATGTATAGATGTATAGGTGCATAAATGCATAGATCCATAGATGTTTAGATGCATGGATGCATGTATGTATAGATGCACAGATGCATATTTGTATAGTTGCATACATGTATAGGTGCATAGATGTATAGATGTACAGATGTATAAATGCATAGATGTATATAGATGCATAGATGTATAGATGCATGGATTCACAGATGTATAGATGTATAAATGTATAGATGCAAATATATATATATATATATATACATATATATATATATATATATATATATATATATATATATATATATATATATATGTAAAGATGTGTAGATGCAAAGATGATTGCATAGATGCATAGATGAAAACTTTTAACTTTCTGTCATGCACACAAAGTGTAATGAATATCAATCTTGGACTATGGATGCAAAAGCCAGGTACACTGCTATCTCATTTTCGTACACATGTATTAAAATGTATGGACAAAGTAAAATGCAGAAGCAGTTAGATCTCATTCTTTCTTAAAGAAAATACCACCACCCCAAAAATTTTTTTTTACAAAAAGTAGGCCTTTACATGTCAAACTTGAATAGAAGTGCAAATATTTTTAATGAAACCTTGATACATCTCCCAATTTAGAGACAAGAATGGTAGATGAAACCTCCATAGAATTATCACTTATTTTATTGTCAAGCGTGGTAGATGAAGCCTCCATAGATCACTTATTTTATTGTCAAACGTGGTAGATGAAACCTCCATAAATCACTTTTTTTATTGTCAAGCATGGTAAATGAAACCTCCATAGATCACTTATTTTATTGTCAAACGTGGTAAATGAAACCTCCATATATCACTTATTTTATTGTCAAGCATGGTAGATGAAACCTCCATAGATCACGTATTTTATTGTCAAGAGTGGCAAATGAAGCCTCCACAGATCACTTATTTAATTGTCAAGAGTAGTAAATGAAGCCTCCATAGATCACTTATTTTATTGTCAAGCATGGTAAATGAAACCTCCATAGATCACTTATTTTATTGTCAAGCGTGGTAAATGAAACTTCCATAGATCACATATTTTATTGTCAAGAGTGGCAAATGAAGCCTCCATAGATCACTTATTTAATTGTCAAGGGTGGTAAATGAAGCCTCCATAAATCACTTATTTAATTGTCAAGAGTGGTAAATGAAGCCTCCATAGATCACTTATTTTATTGTCAAGCATGGTAAATGAAACCTACATAGATCACTTATTTTATTGTCAAGCGTGGTAAATGAAGACTCCATAGATCACTTATTTTATTGTCAAGCGTGGTAAATGAAACCTCCATAGATCACTTATTTTATTGTCAGGAGAGATAGTTAATGTCAGGAATTATGAATCAACATCATGATATATTTCATATGTTTATATTTTTAATTATTTTCTTTTCTACAAAATGCTCAACACTGTAAATCACAACATACGATAAGCATCAATTTAATTAAAATGCTAGTAATTCCTACTAGCGGCAATACTTTAAGAAATAAATACCAATAAAATAAACTTTGTCAAATAAAATTTATGTATCATTTTCATGTTTTAATTTGCTTTCAGTGTAATAATCATAAATGTGACATGCCCTCTAGTAAGCAAATGTAAAAAGTATCAATCAAACATTAAAGCAATGACCATGACTGTTACTATGAGAACCTAATTCAATGATGACTGTGTTTTGATTTAAGGGAGTGTTTATTAAATTGTTACAATTAATTAAATATAGATATGCTTTGTATTTTTTATCACCTTAGCCACATTTGTTTGTATCAATTTGAGTAAAGAGAGTACAATAATTGAAAGAGAGTAAAGAGAGTACAATAATTGAATGAGAGAAAAGAGAGTACAATAATTGAAAGAGAGAAAAGAGAATACAATAACTGAAAGAGAGAAAAGAGAGTACAATAATTGAATGAGAGAAAAGAGAGTACAATAATTGAAAGAGAGAAAAGAGAGCATAATAACTGAAAGAGAGAAAAGAGAGTACAATAACTGAAAGAGAGAAAAAAAGAGTACAATAACTGAAAGAGAGAAAAAAGAGTACAATAATTGAAATGACAGAAAAGAGAGTACAATAACTGAAAGAGAGAAAAGAGACTACAATAATTGAAAGAGAGAAAAGAGAGTACAATAATCAAAAGAGAGAAAAGAGACTACAATAATTGAAAGAGAGAAAAGAGACTACAATAATTGAAAGAGAGAAAAGAGAGTACATTAACTGAAAGAGAGAAAAGAGAGTACAATAATTGAAAGACAGAAAAGAGAGTACAATAATTGAAAGAGAGAAAAGAGAGTACAGTAACTAAAAGAGAGAAAAGAGAGTACAATAACTGAAAGCCATGCAAATCTTATCTGCATAAAAGTTAGTAGTCACAGTCATATGTCAACTCAACTTGTGTCAACTGAACAATTAAATTCCAATATAAATAGTATTTTGTGGTATCATAATTTAAAGTATATAGCATTAATTATTCGTTTAGCCTACTTACTCACAACTATCATAAAGGATATAAAGGGAGATAAACCAAGGGAATAGCCAGTGCATAAAATGCTTTGATTTCATGGATAGGGTTCATTATCGAGAAATGAGATCAAAAGTTTGCAGTAAATTTAAAATTCCAGAATTTTTGAACTCAGAAATCTATTAAAAAGCAGAAATTTGCTTGAGATGAAATCAGAACATCAATATGTTATAGACAAAACTACACAAATCGAGTTTGAATGTTGTTTTTCTTCAAATTTCTCCATCCTTTTTGAAAAAACAGGATCTAGTTCTGTTTTGAATCAACAATAATACCAGAATGTATCCATATTCACATGCAAAAAGCATTGCCAAAATAGACATTAATTTCAATGGTACACAAGTACTGTGTATTTAAACCTCTTGGAGTACAGTTTTAACAATCTTTCAAAGACTGGTCATCTTGAAAATTAAGACAATTTATGCAAAAAACTCAAAAACTTTATTATAAAAAAGTTATTCCAAACATTAATATAAAAATAGTATTCAACCATTTAATCCCACCACTCTAACTCTTGTCACAACTGATGTCCATTCCTTTCTTAATTTTTCAGAGGTAACTTCAGTAACTCATATTCTTGCTTACGCTGCAGTCAATGGTTTGGTCTCATTGTGTGTGACTTATTGAGGGAGAGATTTAGTCTGTTTCTTGGCATGAACACTATTTTGCATGCATATCTTTCTTTACCAACTCTGGTGTTTTGGATTAATGTCAATGGTTCAATGCTTTGATGCTAGCTTGTGGAGGGGGAGGAAGTCAACAAAAGTTATAAAGTGAGTTCATACTAGCTGATTGTAATCCATGTGGTCAAATTATTTGAGCCATGAAATATGAGAATAATTAACAGGAGAAAAATTATCTAATTAAAAGGAGAATGACTATCAGTTATTTTAATGTTCATTGGTACAACTGAGTGCTCTTAAAAACTGCAATGATCACAAGGTGGGATTTTATAATTATATTTGTAGGCCTACAATAAAGCAAAGCAAATTCACTTAATCTTTAAAATAACAAAACCTGAGCAGATTTCAAAGTCTTCAACAAAATTTTCAACCATTATTGTGTACTAGTGAGTTTATGTGGTGAAAGGTATTTAAGTGTACCATATCATGATTGTGCTGATTTATAAAACAATTTATGTAAAATAATTTATGTGCCACAATAAAGTCCAAGTTGTTTATATACAGTATGTCTCCATATCTCAGTTTTGTCTGAATATTACTGTAATATAATATGAAAATGAACCAATAAATAATTATCAATTAAAATCTTGACAGCTGAGTTTATTAGATGCTATTCAAGGAAATAACTGGAATAAATGTGATTAGACTGTAAAAAAAAAAACCTAAAGGGAAACCATGTGAGTGCCAAAGTTCTGATCACTTTGAAATAGCCATGGTCAATCTGTCTACCTGGTTTAGATGGAAGGGATTTGAAGTAATTCTGAAGGGCCTCTTTTGCTCCCTCAACTAGCTTATCAGCACTGGTCTCACCATACACCTGGTGCATTTCTTTCTCCCACTTTCTAACCTAGAGCAAGAAAATAAAAGAAATATGATGTAAGATACAGCATGTATTCCTTTGCTATAATTAACTACTTGAACATATTATACACACACCATTTGTTTAAAAAAAAAGGGTTTTCATTACATTACTGTCTTGCACATTTGACAGACCGACATTTTTCAGGGAATTAAACTTTAATTAAAAAAAAAAGATGAAGGGAAAATTTGGAGTTTTCAACACCGTAAGATTGATCCAGTTCTGTATGTCTTCAGGTTCTAAGAAGTAATTATGGCAACAGACTTGTACCAGCATAAGGTTACACGAAGAAAGCGCTGTATTATGATATTTGATGACACAAATAAGTTTGATATACATGGTTCCCATGCTTTTCTAAAGATAAATTTCCAGGTCATTTCCAGGGTTTTTCCAGGATGAAATTACTTTTTTTCAAGGTTCACATATGACCATTACTAAATGGAATTAAAGAAATTTAGATTACAAAACATGCATTTTCTAAATCTAAAAATGTTTCTCTTTCAAGACTCTCCAAAAACATCTAAGTCAGAAAAGACGATCATGTACAAGACCACAAAATGTATCACACAAAACAAGTTTGATTATATTCCTATAAATTGGCAAGTAAAGTCATTTCAGTGTATAGAACAAAATTCTAATTTATTTTGCTGCATTATGTTGCTAAGTGGGAACAATATAATTAACATAAATTATGTTTTGTTTCCTTTCAAATCTTTAATTCTAAAGAATTCTATA
This sequence comes from Sinohyriopsis cumingii, assembly GCA_028554795.2. Classification (NCBI taxonomy): domain Eukaryota; kingdom Metazoa; phylum Mollusca; class Bivalvia; order Unionida; family Unionidae; genus Sinohyriopsis; species Sinohyriopsis cumingii. Next base: position 2,530,266 of record CM068825.1, read on the forward strand.
GCAATATATATTTATGCATCTCATAGAAAGTAACATTCCTATTATAGTATATATATAAAAACAATAAATGCAAATAATTAGAATCTTGTCTTGTAACAAAAAGAATTTAACCCTGAATTTATCTGTGTCAATAAAATCCCAAACAAGATTTTCAAACAACCTAATCTCCTTAAGACAATATGGTTAAAAATCCATCATTTACAAAACATTTTCAAAAGGGTTGATTTAAATTTTGACAAAAGACCTTCAAAGGTATATACTGTTGTATAAACAAGGACAGAATTTTCTGTAAAATCAACTTATCTTCTTGTAGTTCATTAAACCAGTCCCCAAACCTGTACTGAAACAGGGGCTCTAATCATTTTTTTAATATATAATACAAGGAATGACAATTTCTCATTTCAGCTCTGAGATTCAACAATTTGGACTACAAATTTGACTTAAAATGAATAGCAGTCCATTTTCTAATCTGAGTTTCCTCCAAATATTCCCACCCCATTTTTCATATTTGGACATTTAGGTTGGGATGTGGGGTCATTGCATCTGCATAACGAAAATTTGGAATTTGGTGACACCGTGCAGTAGCGACATATGGTAGTCACTTACCAGCAGGCCAAGAAAATGTTAACTTATGTTGACTCATACCTGCATGAAATTGATAGGAAAATGATTTATTTTCTCAGAAATGGCAAGCATTTCAATCATTATGTTGTTAACCTGCTGACAGACAAGACGAAACTACAGCGTAGATGAAACCTGACCCAGTACTCGCCATTTGCATTACTAGTCACATGACTTCACAAATCTCAAATTACGACATTGGAAGTCCAATAGTCATGAGATATCAACAACAAACTCCTTTATAATGTTGTTGTACAGAAATTCAATTATATTAAATGAAAATAAGATATTTTTTTGTAAAAACCAGCAATCTGACCAGTCTGATTTATCAAGCAGAGAGCAGAGAGCACATGTCAACGTGGTAGTCACATGATACAACAAAACTCCCGAAGTTGTTCTCGGAAGATAAAAATATGGAGAATTTTGTGTTCTTTAAGTTTTGTATTTTTATTACAGCTAGTATACAAATTTCGTTTGATATTTTTTTTTCTTCTCTACAACATTTCAAAATATGGGTTGTTAGATTTGTGTACTCATGTGACTAGCAAGGCAAATCGCAAGTACCAGGTCACATTTCATCAACAAGGTAATTTTATCTTGTCTTTCAGCAGATTAAAGACATAACGATTTTAATACTCACAATTTCTGAGAGAAAAAGTAATTTTCATATCGATTTCATGCATGTATCACTCAATCTAACGATTCAAGTTTGCGAGGCCATCTGGTAATCGGCTACACTTTGCCACCACAATGTTGGCCTCCTGTGATGCAAGACTGGTTTTCATACCTTCCATGTAAAGAAAGATATGGATATGGAGCTGACTTTGAAAATAAAAGTCTTCTAGATGAATCTAACCCATTGGGCATTTGGACTGATTCAGCATATATGTTATTTTCAAGCAGCCAAATCATCCCTCCGAATATTCTGGTTAGAACTCCATAAATTTAACTTTACAATCAGTTTAGTTATGACTCAATTACGTGACTGTTTCGGGCATCAAGTAGTGGTGGAAAGTTCCCCAGTTTTTCCTGACTTTCATCAATATTTGTAAAATTCAAGGACTTTTCATGGTCAGGAAAAAAATTATCATTTCTCCTGACATTTTCCTGATTTCTTGGTAGCGTGGGAACCATGGATATACAAGATAAAGTAAAATGTAAAGGAATAAAATAATTATAATTAAAACATTTAAGGCATCACAGATAAACTATGAATCATCTGTGTAATATTAGTGTGGTGTAAAATATTTAAATTTTGCAACTCAGACAAATATAACAGATCTCTGTGGTAAGATTATGCAAATTGAAATCTTATAATCAGGAAGTGGAATGGCATTTCATCTACAGTGGGACAGCACAAATACAATATGAGTTCAGAAAACAATAAAATAATAAAAATATGTCAACTATTATTTGGAACTAAGAAAACAAAAACAAAGTCCAGAAAAGAAACAGTAAATGAAACACATTTACAGATTTATCTATTAGGGACAGAATATAAAAATTATACAAAGGTTCCTTGCTAAGAAATCAATATAATTAAAATGGAAGACATGAGAACTGTCTGATCTAAGATTTGACTCTAATGCTTATTGAGACATAAAATGTACATGAATAATGTATGTCATTAATGATAAAATATGAAAAAATATCACAATGAGTATAATGTATTAAACATATGGTGTTATTAATAAAATATGATATCACCCTGAGTAATAGAGTATTAAAGATAAAATATGATATCACACTGAGTGATAAAGTATTTAAAGATAAAGTATCATATCATACTGAGTGATAAAGTATTAAATATAAAATATGATATCACATATCACACTCTGTGATAAAGTATTGAATATAAAATATGATATCACATATGACACTCTGTGATAAAGTATTAAATATAAAATATGATATCACATATCACACTGTGATAAAGTATTGAATATAAAATATGATATCACATATCACACTCTGTGATAAAGTATTAAATATAAAATATGATATCACATATCACACTCTGTGATAAAGTATTAAAGATTAAAAAAACACACTGAGTGATACAATATTGAAGATGAAATAAGACATCACAATAAATGATAAAGTATTAATGATAAAATATGATATCTCACTGAGTGATAAAGTTTTAAAAATAAAATATGATGTCACACTGATAGATAAAATATGACAATGAGTGATAAAATATTAAATACATATTACTTTGAACACTCATTCTGATGTTGAACAAGATTATAATCAATTATAATACATTCAAACTAGTTGCTAGTTATGGAATTCTTTCTTTCCTGTTGATCTGAGGCGAAGTGCAATATTTGTAGACTTATAACGAAAAGAAAAATTCTTGATAAGTTTAAATGGTTATTCTTTTAAGTATAATATTATATGTTTTTCAATAAATACAAACATTTTCCATACATATTTTTTATCACCAATCAAGTAATTTGTTGTATAAGAATTGTATAAGAGACTAAAAAGGATCTCTTTCAATGAACTCAGACTAAGAGATCACACATTATTGGTGGAACAGCTACTTACATTGCCTGAAAACTTCTAATTTGCATGTTTTTAGCTGAATCTGTCATCATGTGATTGGACTTACCTCAACTTTGTGGTTTATTGGAACATTAGTATCTTTGAACTTGTCTTTAACATCCTGAAATTTTAAAATGAAGGATTTCTTATTTCATTTTAACATTTCATTTTCTCCAACTGATTGCATGCACATTTGAAAGATCTATACAAAATATCGGATTGGCAATAATGCAGGTATAGGGTGCTCTTAGAGGTGGAAGAAACCTGAGAACCAGACTCGGAGAGCATGGCTCAGGACTAACTTTAGAACATGGTAATCTAAGAAACATAAATTCTTGGACTGTGGTTAAGTCATGTGCGTCAATTCTTTCTCCTCTTCTCCTTGAGTAGATCAAAACATGATATGTAATAGGGCTCATTATGACTAAAACTGATTTCCAAAATTCACTTGCTTGTTCTCCTTGTGCATTTCATGTCTACATTTACCACATCAAGCTTATCTATCACATAGGTGTGTGTGTGTTATCTATCACACAGGTAAATTTTGCTCTGCTCACTATAAAATATTGTAATCCAACTGCATTATACCTTCCCAACTCCCCAACCCGTGCATGTGAGTAGGACTGAATCGAAATTTTAATGGTGAAAAATCATTCCACTCTTGTTTTTACCCAGAGTATGCATTAGTATGACAGTCTCAGCGGGAATGATCTTGAAGAGGTCAGTCAAAATAAGTTAATTCAAAAGTCAGGTCAGTCTAATATTTGTATGCAAACCATTTAAGTTGTGCTGACAACATTGGATTGTACTTTACTACCATAACAACCAAAGTCCTGGCCCTGTAGTCAGAATAAGGTTTTAAATATTTTAATTTTATATAATTCTGTATTGAGTAAGGTTAGAATTAGGGCTGTTCCATTAAAACATACATGGGACTCAGGGAAAGCACTTTTAAAGGGCAATTTAGAAATTTATCATTTTAATATGAACTCTGTGAAATCAAATGCCTTCCCGGGCTACCAGGTATGTTTAAATGGAACAGCCCTTATGACACTTTTAACATTATATGTATTTCATTTGATAGTCACTTACATGCAAATTACACATCATATGCAAATTTCCATAATACTGACAGACTCTAAAGTATGATTTTCACTTACTGAAAGATTGTTGTGTCTGGAAGTGAGTTTTGTGCTCCAACTGTTTTGCGACTACCAGACTCCAAAGTAATGAAACTGTCATAGTATAACAATTTAATCTGTACTCAGAATCTGACCATCTATAACTCTGTTCTGAATAAGGTATTATTAAAGAAATTTCTGATATTATCCAAACATGTATACATGCATCTCTATATACATCCAAAAATTTAATGATATTTATAATAATTGGTAGGATTTCTTTCATTTTGGAGTATAAAATATGAGTTCAATTCCTGTGCTCCATCAGTTTCTGGATTACAAAGCCTGACAAAGGTATCATTATTTCAGTGTTCAAACAGTTTCTGGATTACAAAGCATGAAATAAGGTATCATTATTTCAGTGTTCAAAAAGTTTCTGGATTACAAAGCCTGACAAAGGTATCATTATTTCAGTGCACAAACAGTTTCTGGATTACAAAGCCTGATAAAGGTATCATCATTTCAGTGCACAAACAGTTTCTGGATTACAAAGCCTGACAAAGGTATCATTAATTCAGTGCTCAAACAGTTTCTGGATTACAAAGCCTGACAAAGGTATCATTATTTCAGTGCTCAAACAGTTTCTGGATTACAAAGCCTGACAAAGGTATCATTATTTCAGTGCACAAACAGTTTCTGGATTACAAAGCCTGATAAAGGTATCATCATTTCAGTGCACAGTTTCTGGAATACAAAGCCTGACAAAGGTATCATTATTTCAGTGCTCAAACAGTTTCTGGATTACAAAGCCTGACAAAGGTATCATTATTTCAGTGCACAAACAGTTTCTGAATTACAAAGCCTGACAAAGGTATCATTATTTCAGTGCACAAACAGTTTCTGGATTACAAAGCCTGACAAAGGTATCATTATTTCAGTGCACAAACAGTTTCTGGATTACAAAGCCTGATAAAGGTATCATTATTTCAGTGCACAAACAGTTTCTGGATTACAAAGCCTGATAAAGGTATCATTATTTGCACAAACAGTTTCTGGATTACAAAGTATCATTATTTCAGTGCACAAACAGTTTCTGGATTACAAAACCTGACAAAGGTATAATTATTTCAGTGCACAAACAGTTTCTGGATTACAAAGCCTGACAAGGGTATAATTATTTCAGTGCTCAAACATTTTCTTGAAGTTCAATGCTCATCTTTCAAAATCTTACCATTTATGGAGGTATCACTACAATTACCTGAAAGTCTCTTTCAGAGTGTTGAAGTTACTCAACATGCATTAGATGAGGATGTTTTTGGATCTGAGATTAGTGTGCAATATACAGTTAGTTCTTGATATATACACTAAATATCAAACATTGTTTAAAAAGGAAACATTCTCTATAATTTTTTCCAAAATTTACAAAAGCCAATTATTTAATTTTACTTACAAGAAAATTTTTTCTAAATCAAGTGTTAACTTAAGAAAAGCAGCCATCATCCAAAGCCTGAAAAATGAAACCCACATAAATACAGAGTCTACAACATGTGAGATGAAGTCAAAAGCATACAACACAAATGCTATAAAATAGTAAAACCTGCTGTGGAATTTTCTTTTTAAATCTCACCTGAACTTTCGGTGCAACATTGCATTTGTCTACTAGGTTTGGCAGCTCTGAAAACTTAACATGATCAGATGTTCCTGAAGAAAAAAAAAGATTATGATCAAAACACAACTTATGATTACATGGCTTTATCAGTGAAAAGCTACCCCCTCTCCACCCCACATAAAAACCAAAATGCAGTGAATGGCATAAGGTATGCCTACTCTGTTTTTAATAGTCTACAATGTAGGCTCTAGTAGGGTATGGATGGCTCAGTTGACTATTGTCCAACTGGTCTCAATGACCTTGAACATTGGTTTAGGTATGCAATCTAAAAACTAAGTTAGACACCAGAATTTTATCACCCTAAATGCATGACATCCATAAACTTAGGTCAATGAATTACTCTTAAATAAATGTTATTCTGGAAAGTCAACTATTCTTTGAGACAAAATGACCTTGATCCTTGACCTTTACAACCCCAATTCAAGATGACTATCCATACTTTTAGTGTTAGCCCTCCATAAACTTTTATCAAGGAACTTGGTCTAAAAGAAATATTGTGTGAAAACCATTTTCTTCATTTATCACAGTAACCTTGACTTTTGACTTAAAAATCAATTATCTTCCTCTTTGCTCCAAGTGCAAGTAATCCACAAAGTCTGGTAACTGTAGATTGTGGAGAACTGAAATTATTGTGTGCAAAGTACTTTCATTCTTTCAGTCAGTGACCACAACTGTTAACCTTTTGATTCCAAAATCAAAAGAATTTTCTGTACTCCAAGTGCAAGCATTCTATAAAAATTTGGTTACTGTAGATATTTATGAGCTGGAGCAATTGTGTAGAAACCACCTTCCTTCAGTCAAGGTGACCTTGACCTTTGATCTTTTCCCCACAAAATCAGTGGATCGTGGGGTTACTGTACACAGAAGCAAAATTGATAACAGACAGACAGGTGTCAGTTGAATGGATAGACAACATCATAACATAATATGCTCCACCTCATAACAGGCATACTGTCCGCCCCCACCCACAATCTTGCTAATAGATATAAATAATGGAAAAATATTATGTATAAGTAAATGGAGGAAGCATAGTGATCTAGCAAACTAACACATCTGCAAATCAAAACTGGTAAAACTTGAAATTTGTCATGTGTAATATATACAGCCTCAATCACATGGTCTGTCTGAATCAAGTTTTGTCTAATTTGTGAACACCTTGACAACACCCACCAAATTCAGAATTTTTACTTTGTTGCTTTTATTGTTGTTATTGTTATTGTTGCTGGTTTTTACGCCATTTTTCAGCACATGACATGATAGCTAGTATATCTGGTAAAGGAAGAACATGGGAAGAATCACCAACCTACTGAAAAATTATTACTCGAAATTTCTTTAAAGAAAGTGTTAAATTAATATTATTCATCCCCCCACCCCAGCAGATCATTTGTAGGTTCTTCAACTTTATGATAAAACTGTTTAATTATATCAAAGCTCTACTTTTGTGTACAAAACAAAAGCATACTACCTATGAATGGGTTGCAGTACTATTTCTGTTCTCTGTATTTTATTGGTTATAATTAGTACTCACTTGTCCTACATAAATATCAATGAGCTCTAATTTGCTCAAGTTGACTTTGTGTTGCATCACTGGTAAATTATATCAAGCTGTACCTAGCTGATTATCTGAAAATCAATCTAAGCTCAGGGATTAGTCTTTAATACAAGCCCCCAGTACAATGTTACTTGATAACTACATTGTATTTTAATCCATATAGTTCAAAGAATTGGTAGCTGCTGGTTCTATTTCAATAGGGTGAATGTTGTCCCCATTATCATCCTATGAACTAAGAAACTTAAAAAGACCAATGCCAATCCAATTGTATGTCCATTTTCAATTATCTGTTTTCAATGTAAATGGAGAAACATTCAGAATTTGTAATGACCCTGAATACTCATCCCTACAGACTGTTTAAATACACAGAATGTACATGAACCTATACTCATCCCTGCAGACGGTTTAAATACACAGAATGTACATGAACCTATACTCATCCCTACAGACTATTTAAATACACAGAATGTACATGAACCTATACTCATCCCTGCAGACGGTTTAAATACACAGAATGTACATGAACCTATACTCATCCCTGCAGACGGTTTAAATACACAGAATGTACATGAACCTATACTCATCCCTACAGACTATTTAAATACACAGAATGTACATGAACCTATACTCATCCCTACAGACTATTTAAATACACAGAATGTACATGAACCTATACTCATCCCTGCAGACTATTTAAATACACAGAATGTACATGAACCTATACTCATCCCTGCAGACGGTTTAAATACACAGAATGTACATGAACCTATACTCATCCCTGCAGACGGTTTAAATACACAGAATGTACATGAACCTATACTCATCCCTACAGACTGTTTAAATACACAGAATGTACATGAACCTATACTCATCCCTACAGACTATTTAAATACACAGAATGTACATGAACCTATACTCATCCCTGCAGACTGTTTAAATACACAGAATGTACATGAACCTATACTCATCCCTACAGACTGTTTAAATACACAGAATGTACATGAACCTATACTCATCCCTACAGACTATTTAAATACACAGAATGTACATGAACCTATACTCATCCCTGCAGACGGTTTAAATACACAGAATGTACATGAACCTATACTCATCCCTGCAGACGGTTTAAATACACAGAATGTACATGAACCTATACTCATCCCTGCAGTCTGTTTAAATACACAGAATGTACATGAACCTATACTCATCCCTACAGACTGTTTAAATACACAGAATGTACATGAACCTATACTCATCCCTGCAGTCTGTTTAAATACACAGAATGTACATGAACCTATACTCATCCCTACAGACTATTTAAATACACAGAATGTACATGAACCTATACTCATCCCTGCAGACGGTTTAAATACACAGAATGTACATGAACCTATACTCATCCCTACAGACTGTTTAAATACACAGAATGTACATGAACCTATACTCATCCCTACAGACTGTTTAAATACACACAATGTACATGAACCTATACTCATCCCTGCAGACTGTTTAAATACACAGAATGTACATAAACCTATACTCATCCCTACAGACTATTTAAATACACAGAATGTACATGAACCTATACTCATCCCTACAGACTATTTAAATACACAGAATGTACATGAACCTATACTCATCCCTGCAGACGGTTTAAATACACAGAATGTACATGAACCTATACTCATCCCTACAGACTGTTTAAATACACAGAATGTACATGAACCTATACTCATCCCTACAGACTATTTAAATACACAGAATGTACATGAACCTATACTCATCCCTGCAGACGGTTTAAATACACAGAATGTACATGAACCTATACTCATCCCTGCAGACTGTTTAAATACACAGAATGTACATGAACCTATACTCATCCCTACAGACTGTTTAAATACACAGAATGTACATGAACCTATACTCATCCCTACAGACTGTTTAAATACACAGAATGTACATGAACCTATACTCATCCCTACAGACTATTTAAATACACAGAATGTACATGAACCTATACTCATCCCTACAGACTATTTAAATACACAGAATGTACATGAACCTATACTCATCCCTACAGACTGTGTACACAGAATGTACATGAACCTATACTCATCCCTACAGACTGTGTACACAGAACGTACATGAACCTATACTCATCCCTGCAGACTATTTAAATACACAGAATGTACATGAACCTATACTCATCCCTGCAGTCTGTTTAAATACACAGAATGTACATGAACCTGAAGGCAAAGATAAAGGCAGAGAATGCAAGAGCAGAGGTGAATGCCACAATTCCACACCTGAGCATGCAGACATTGTGAAATTGTTGGAGATCACGTTAGTTGTGAGCTCCTCTATAGCAGAATGTAAACAATGAACATTATTACAAGTATAAGGGAATGACCATTTAAATTTCCTGAAAGAGCTGGGTGTGTCAAAATAACAGTACAAAAATATGGCCTTGTTGGGCTTGTGAATTAAAGTCGAGGCAAGTGATCTTTTTCCAAGTGACTTGCCCTTGACCTGTGTCTATAAAAAAATTCTTTGGTAATTTGTAGCAACAGCTGTTGCACTAAAGTTCCTAAGATGTGTTGGACTGAGAATAGCAGATCATGAATACCGACTCCATTCAAATATTTAAATACAATACTGATATACCTTGAACATACATCCCAGGGCACTAAATATGAAAAAGATCAATCACTCCATTTTATTATTATGTTGGTGAGTGAATGCCATAGTTTATGTACGCTAGGCTAATGTGTAGTTGTTTAATTTTAAATGAATCCCATCTTTTAGTATTGCTCATGTGGTGAAGCAGAAATGCAAAGCACATTCTTCTAGACTCCAAAATATCCTGATCTTAGAGATCATATCATAGACACACTCCTTTTTCCTGTCACAAATGAAACTTATTATCTGGCAACCCTGTACTCTAAAGAAAATATTTTTGTCTGTGCAAAATTTAATTAGGATGACTAAAGAATTTAGTAACTGATTTATTTTAGAGCCTTTTGAATCATATATATTTATTTCTTATTATTTCTTTTGATTTGTGTAGATATGCATATTTCTATTTTTCCTTTATAATCACTTGTACCAGCATCCTGATTTATATATTTTTTTTTTACTATTTGGGTAACAGTGCTCTAAATAATAATAATAATAATTTTATTTAAAGAAGCTCATTTGGTGAACTGACTATATATATATATATATATATATATATATATATATATATATATATATATATATGTATTTATATATTATAATGCACAATTTTTGCAAGATGAGGTGTCTTAAGACAACAGATGCTATTAAAATCTAGATAACTGATCTATTGCTACAAAAGAATATGCACAAGGCTTGAAGGTTGAGTACAGAATTCATACAAAGAGCAATAGTGAATATGTGTAAACATTATAGGTGACTACATGATATAACACTTCTGAATATGTGTAAAGATTATAGGTGACTACATGATATAACACTTCTGAATATGTGTAAACATTATAGCTGACTACATGATATAACACTTCTGAATATGTGTAAACATTATAGGTGACTACATGATATACCACGTTTGTAATGAGTATTCAATTAAATAAAATCATACAAATGATTGTTTCTGTAGATGTTGACTAAGAAGCTTTTTGAAATCTTGGCATGAGTCAGCTGAATCTATATAGCATGGTATGGAATTCCATGGTGTGGTTCCAGAAAACCAAAACTTTTCTTTTAAAACTTTGAATTAAGTTTAGATAAAATTAAATTGTTGTTTGAGATGGAGCTTAGTTCATAAATATGTACATTTTTAACAAATTTAAAGTTACATTTAAGATAACCAGAAGCCAATCCATGTTCGGATTTATAAACTAGCAAACTGTTTTGAAACTGAGTTCTCTATTGAAATGGAAGACACTTAAGGGTTTTTAAAAGATTGTTGATGATGCACCCACATCAGAATCAAGAATAACTCCCACTGCTAATTTTTTTAATTTCAGTAATTTTTCTTTATTTTCTGTATCGGTATTACCCCAGATCAAGCGACAATATTCTAGATGTTGCATTATGTATGCATTGTAGGTCATCTTTCTGTGTTCTTGAGGGAGATAAGATTTTATTCTGTTCAAGAGATAAAGCAGTGTTAATATTTTTAATGGCCTTATCAAGTTGCATTTTCCAACACAATATTTTCTATCATGATGCAAGGTAGTTTTTCATTTTCAGACTGTTGTACATCCATTCTTTTTATCATTACTTTGAAGTCATCTTTCTCCGATATTACTCTTGCTCAATGATTATGGCTTTTGATCTGGCTGCATTTATCATCATATCATTATACTCACACCAGTCATTTTATTCTTTTTAAGTCTTGATTCAATTTAGTGCTAATCTCATGGCCAGTTGATCCAATGTTTTATAATGTCATGTAATCTGTGAATATGTTGGTGGTGGACAGCTCACTGTGATTCACTGATGTAAAGCAGGAAGAGTAATGGTCTGAGAACTGATCCTTGTGGAACTCTTTACATTATCAATTTTTATCTGAAAGTTTATTTAAAACAGAAACTTGATGTCTGCATTCAAGATAGGTTGGAAACCAAATTAAGCTTTCATGGTTAACTTGATATTTGCTGAGCTTTTTTAGCAGGATTTTGTGATTTACAAGGTAAAAAGCCTTTGTTAGGTCAAGAAACACTGTATCTACAAGGTTACTTTAATCTATTACTCTTAACCAATCATCCACCATTCTAGTTAGTGTAGTCTGGCATGAATACATTTCATGAAAGCCTCATTGTGGTGAATGTAGTACATTAAAAGATTTCAAGTGGTTTCTAATTCATTACTAGCATGTCTTTCTAATATCTCTGAAAATGATGATAAAACTAATAAGGTCTAATGTTATTCATTTCAAAGAGATCTTCCATATTATGTACTGGAGCTACTTTTGCCAGTTTTAGACTGTTTGGAAAAATACCTGTGGAAATACGTAAACTGAAGATACACATAAGTGAAGGTGCATTGAGAGACGAGGGTTTTACAAATTTAGCACTTATATCATCAAGACCTGTGGTAATATAGAATGTTACTTCTCCAGTTTTTAAAGAAATTTATTTTGAATTCATTATCTATGAAAAACTTCAAATGAAATAAATGATATGAGTAGAAGCCTATGCAAAAGTAACAATGCTGAGGGAGTTAGCAATAGATAAAATTCTCATATTTAATTACACCTCTCCCTAGATAGCTAGCGCACAAGGTCCACAAACATAGACCTATAAGTGAGGGCGAGAGTTACTGAGGAACCACCAAAACTTGAAAATATCCACTTATACATCGAGAGAATCATAGGGGGGTAGGGAACTGTGCTGTTTAATGACTGAATCCTCCTTTTACAATCATGTCTATCATAATTGTTAATAACACACTTTTTCTAATGAAGTTGTCCATTATTCTGCATAAATAACATATATTTTCGAAATTTCTAACATGTGAAAGATTGTTCCAACTGGTTTCATCAACCATCATGTGTACACGAAAACGTGTATTACGTCACTGCTTTTTGTTTTGTTGATTAGTGTAGTTCTTGGAGTAGAATTAAATAGCAATGCTAGCAGGTCAGGAGTCAAAGTAGCTGGAAACTAGACTATCTGTTTATATACCACCAAACAATATTCCTTGTTTTCAAAAACTAGTTACATTTGTTTCATAGGACAATCGCACAAGTTGAAACTCAATTTTGTATTGTTCAATTAGTTCAATATTGATGTCATGATTTCACTGAAAGTAAGAGTGAAACTTCTTATCTTCCTTGAGGATATCTCTAAGTGCCATTTTAGAAATTATCTGAAAATTGCTTGCCCACAATGGCCCATATCTGTGAGATCAAACTCTTTATTTTATGAAGTATTCGCTTCACTTGGTTGCCCTGCTATCTTTGATCACAGTTATGAAAGAGTTAGTTAATTTAAGGTAGTTTATGTTACATACACAATAAAATTTATAACAGTGAGTTCACCCGACATAAAAAAATGGGATCCACACCTGACCACGTGTTATAAGTGGGTTCGCAAGTTATCGAGGGAGTGGTGTATCAATATTTTCTACCCTGAAAATCTTCAGTTTGCCTTTATATCACTGTACAAAAATATTAATAGTTATTCATTTTCTTGCTTTCATTTATGCCATCTTAGTAAAATACTGACATGACCAAAAGAATGAACACAGTTAAGTGCCTCAGCTCAAATAATGAACTTCTGCAAATGTGCTGTACAAGAGAAAGCCAGACAAAATACCTCCATAAGTGAGAGGCACACAAGCTTGTACCCCTGCAATTCTTTTCTCTAGCTCAATATCCTCCACTCTCCAGTTCTTGTCCAGTGGCATATCATTTAGTGGGTCAGTCTTGGACATCCTTGTAAGCTCATCAATGACTGGGGCAGAAAAGGTGTGCTTGGGGTCACTGCCTCTTATGGTGATTGGGCGATAGAGGGGACTGAGAGATACTGGGCACTCAAATTGACAAGCTAATTCAGGGTCTGTAATTCTGACATGACGAGGTAGCTGTTTCTTGGTGATTAGCACAACATAAACCTGAAACACATAAAAAAAATTCAAAAACTCATACATCAATCTCTTGTATATTCGGTTCTACCTGAATGACTCCCTAAATTAGCACCGCTTGAAAGACTCAGTAAGTCAGAGCCAATGAATGACTCACTAAGTCCCTTCAAAACGCATTTTCCTTATAACCTTGACAAATTCATAATACCTGAAAACCCAAACCAAAAATGTGGGATCATAGCATTTTGAGTTTTCAATGTTCCAATACTGAATACAAACTTACATACTGTAAAGAATACATGTAAAATTAAAGTTTGAAATAATTTTAATTATTGTCAGGATCTGCATGCAACAAGGAAAATATTGTTAATTCAATCAGGTCGATCAATTTCATATCTAATTGTATATATCATATTTACTGTATATATTGGGACAAAATAAAATACTTTTTCACCTAGGTTATATGTCCCAAGGCTTAAGAAACAAAACAAATTTGTGTTGAATTTGCGCTGCCCCCTCCCACTGCATATTGCCATAATATAGATAAACAAAATGCTTATTTGATAATAAAACAAAAGAAACCAATCTTGTATTGTTACCAATGAAACCTTTTTTTGTTGTCATGAGCATTACAGAATAAAACATATCCACAAACTCTGTATAGCGTAGGCATCCATACTGTAGCATGTATCATGTATCATGTATGACCGATGACACATTGTTCACTGACTGACATGAACACTGAGAAACAAATCGTGTTTGGTTGTACTCAAAGGTTTGAATATCTTATCCAAATGATGACTGGATCCAACAAAATTGCAAATGAGAGGGATATATTTGACCGACTGCTTGAAGACATCTGCCATTCATGCATGACATGGTGTTAGGTGCTAAATAACCAAGACTGAATTATATCCAGGTCAACTATATGACAGTATCTTGCAAAATAAAAATTATTTGATAATACATTCACTCGAGTGCAAGAGACAATCTTTTCGGTAGCATGGGTTACAAAAAGTATCATCAAAGCAAGTTATTGCTGTGTATACTATTTACCTGAAAACATCAATGCCCGTTTGTATTACATATAACTACAGATGCCAAGCAAACAGAAGCCCAGGTGGTGAATAAACACAACTGGCAGCAAGCAGTAAACTCATTGTCTGAACTTACTGACAAGACATCAAAGACAAAGGTTATTTTTTATTACAAAGCAATCTGACCTTGGAAGCCAACTTTGTATACTTTTAAGCCCATTTTTTTTTAAAGGGTATCAACTCAAAGGTTATTTTATCACAAGAAAGCCAACCTTGGAAGCCGACTTTGGATTCCTTTAAATGTGCAAATTTTTCTCTTTTTTTTAATATACAAAGTCAACCGTGATATGGAAGCTAACTTTGGTTCCTATTCACTGGCATTCATGGGAATTTTGAAAATAAATTGAAACAATGGGATGTGCATTGGCATCTATGACCCAGTGTCACCCAGAAGATTTGGAGAAAATAAAATCATTTGATGAATTCATGACAGCCAAAAAAGAAGATGATTTCACAGACAATATGATTATTAACATGGATGAAATTGTAGCGTACTTTGATGTCACTGCTAGATGGACTGACAATAAGATGGGGGCTAAAAGTGTGAGAATTAGCACAACTGGTGCAGATTTTTAAAAATCTGACTTTAGTCCTTGCAGTTTCTGCTTCAGGAGAGGTGTTGCCTCCAACAATAATTTTTCACAGCATGAACAAATATTCGTGCACCAAAAGAATGGATCGTATGTGTGCTGGGGAAGGGCTGTGCCGAGCTGCTGCTGTGGATTAAAGAGTTTTATCTCGTGTACAGTTCCATCTTGAAAATTTCAGTTGGAGTGCATTTTTTGACGTGTAGTTTTTGAATGATTTATAAGGTGTCCCACAACGTACGACTTGAAACAAAATGATGTATCCCAGAACATACTTTAGAAACTAATTTATAGTGTCCCAACAAATAGTGTCCGATCATGTACGGTAAATACAGTATCTATTATGGACATCCACATGCATAAAAACACAACTGCACACTATTAACTAAACTGTATGTATTTTGTTTTTAATCCATTACACTGTGATTTGAAACTGCACAAAGAAAATTCAGCACAATTCAGTAGAAGTAAAGCTGCTTAAATTCTTCTGATATAAAAGAAAACTTACAATATGTACTTGCTTGTAAGTCAGGTCCAATTGTAAACAATATAGACCCTGATCTGCCTTTGCATAATGCACCAGCAGTTCAGGGTCTATGATGTTTGTTCTACTGATTACTCCTAAGAAAAACTACACAGACCCTGATCTACCAGCACATGATGTGACAGCTGATGTGGGTCTATGCAATTTGCAGTTAGATCTAATTTATATGCAGCTATATTCAGACGAAAATGTTGATGTCAAAAAGGATACCTTAAGTTGATAATACCATTCATCACCAAGTACTAAATTTATTAGCCTACAAGAGTCATCTTTTTTACACTGTACATCAATTTCAAAAATGACCTTACTAAGTGAAATTCTCTTTGCAGTTATGATAAATAGAACTTCCAATGTTTATCAATGTCAACAAATGGATTTCACCAAGTGATATTCTCTTTTCAATTATGATAAATAGAATTTCCATCTTTGTAAATGATGTATGCATTTAGAAAAAGAAAACTCAGTAAATAGTAATCTGAAATATACCCTTCAATGACAAATTTTTCAAGAGGAAATGTACAAAGTCAGGGTTCTTTTAACACATGATAGTTGCTATTATGTCATGGTGTGGTTTATGATATTTATAATATGACATCATGACACTAATAAATATAAACTTTATGAAACAAATGTTTTAAATGCACCATGCTTTATAAAAGTACCTGTTTACTAGATCCGTCCATTTTAAATGCACCATGCTTTATAACAATACCTGTTTATTAGATCCGTCCATTTTAAATGCACCATGCCTTATAATAGTACCTGTTTATTAGATCTGTTTTAAATGCACCATGCTTTATAACAGTACCTGTTTATTAGATCCATCTGCAGAAGTGACTTCAATCTCAACAGGAGTATCTCCCACATTCAGGGGGGTGGGAGAACCAGGTTTGTTTCCTAGCACTGTCACTTCATTTTTCTTATCTGGGGCAGTGGGAATTACAGTGACACTGGCCACATTACAGGGCAACAAGCCTAAAACAAAAGAATAAATATAGGTACTGAAGTTTACTGTGATATCAATCTATGATTATCACAGGTATTCATGTTTTGAAATGTATCTGTACACTATCTATAGATCTCAATTCAATGAAGCAGTTTCAACCTTTGAAATACGTTTGTCCTACATGCCTAAAATATACTATCAAATACACAAATACTGTATTTCCATGAAGACTTGTATCTTTACTGCTTCCATGTGACAATGGGGTTACTTGAGATCAAGAGTGCTAAAACTGCTACACAAGCTTTAGGAAAACATAAGTGTTTACTTGTATCTTTACCTCTTCCATGTGACGTACTGACCCTAGAAGACATCTGCACAGAAAAACCTATCACAAAATCAGTTTCAAACTTCCACATAAAATAACAACAATACACATAAAAAATGGAGGGGCATGTAACTTATGCTTTGCCTGACCCATCCCATTGTGCCTGTAATATTTCCACAAATTTATTTCATAGCAAGTAGCTTCCTACCAATGACCTGGGCAAGTTTTCTATTTTTAAACAACTGCTCAGCTGCTCAGGTGGCCTATTGGTTAGACCATCCACCTCGGATGCGGTTGGTTGCGGGTTCAAAATAGATCTCAAAATTTTATAATAATTTTACCAATATCCTGAAGTACTACAAAAGACTTTGTACCAAATAAACAAGAGTTTGATTTAACCATCTGTCAAGATGTGTAAAATTCCTGAAGAAAAAAATGTCTTATTGCTGTGTCCTTTATAAGAATAACAATGTTACAATTTTCTATATGTGAACGTTCTTTTCAGTTGTATCCATAATCAAATGCTGTACTATGATCTTAGTTTATTTGTGAAAGACATTAATGCTTTAAAAAGCTGATAATTGTGAATCTTATTATTACAGTCACTTAAAAATAAAGTCATTAAGTCTCCTTTGTGTTTGTCTTTGCCACATCCTGTGTCCAATCCTTTTTTAATCCAAGGTAAACAATAACCTACAGATATTTTGCTTAGTCAACTAGTATAAATAAATAAGCACCAAACAGTGTGGTGGTCATAAAAGGATCATCAACTGAGTTTTAAAAATCAATTCATGTTTCTATGAAATTAAGGAATTACAGTACTATAATCATCAACATAATTTTTACAGACCTACCTAATTACGGAATTGATAATTATCAACATCACTTTTACAGACCTATGCAATAAAGGAACTGCTAATCATCAACAACACTTCCATGGCTTAAAATTGTTGAAATTACTGAAAATCTCACTGTCCATTCCCTTTCAAACATGTCATCATTAACAATTATTAATGCTTAAGTTAAAGGAATTATAAAAAGTATTTATATTCATACAGAATCAAGCAGGTATAATTCTAGTGGTTTGAAACTGATACATACAACACTTAATGATTTCAGCATGTACATCTACTGAACCATAAATATTCTTTATCTTTCCTTACATTATTTATGGATTATTTTTGGCACTAATTCAGGCATATCATTTTCTTTGCTTACACAGCAAGCACATTTGCTTAATCTGCATATTTTCTAAAGAATCATAAAGAATTATTGTAAATTAACTGTTATGGATGCAATGCACTCAACCAGTGAGTACATGTATTGATACTTTAACTGTAATGGATGCAATGAGATCATTCAGTGAGTACATGCATCGATACTTTAACTGTTATGGATGCAATGACATCAATGAGTACATTTATCAATGCTTTCACTGTAATGGATGCAATGACATCAATGAATACATTTATCAATACTTTAACTGTTATGGATGCAATGACATCAATGAGTACATTTATCAATACTTTCACTGTAATGGATGCAATGACTTCATTTAGTGAGTACATGTATTGATACTTTAACTGTAATGGATGCAATGAGATCATTCAGTGAGTACATGTATTGATACTTTAACTGTTATGGATGCAATGAGATCATTCAGTGAGTATATGTATCAATACTTTAACTGTTATGGATGCAATGAGATCATTCAGTGAGTACATGTATCAATACTTTAACTGTAATGGATGCAATGAGATCATTCAGTGAGTATATGTATCAATACTTTAACTGTTATGGATGCAATGACATCATTCAGTGAGTACATGTATTGATACTTTAACTGTAATGGATGCAATGAGATCATTCAGTGAGTATATGTATCGATACTTTAACTGTAATGGATGCAATGAGATCATTCAGTGAGTACATGTATTGATACTTTAACTGTTATGGATGCAATGAGATCATTCAGTGAGTACATGTATCAATACTTTAACTGTAATGGATGCAATGAGATCATTCAGTGAGTACATGTATCAATACTTTAACTGTAATGGATGCAATGAGATCATTCAGTGAGTATATGTATCGATACTTTCACTGTAATGGATGCAATGACATCATTCAGTGAGAACATGTATTGATACTTTAACTGTAATGGATGCAATGAGATCATTCAGTGAGTATATGTATCGATACTTTCACTGTAATGGATGCAACGACATCATTCAGTGAGTACATGTATTGATACTTTAACTGTAATGGATGCAATGAGATCATTCAGTGAGTATATGTATCGATACTTTCACTGTAATGGATGCAATGAGATCATTCAGTGAGTACATGTATTGATACTTTAACTGTAATGGATGCAATGAGATCATTCAGTGAGTACATGTATTGACACTTTAACTGTAATGGATGCAATGAGATCATTCAGTGAGTACATGTATTGATACTTTAACTGTAATGGATGCAATGAGATCATTCAGTGAGTACATGTATTGATACTTTAACTGTAATGGATGCAATGAGATCATTCAGTGAGTACATGTATTGATACTTTAACTGTAATGGATGCAATGAGATCATTCAGTGAGTACATGTATTGATACTTTAACTGTAATGGATGCAATGAGATCATTCAGTGAGTACATGTATTGATACTTTAACTGTAATGGATGCAATGAGATCATTCAGTGAGTACATGTATTGATACTTTCACTGTAATGGATGCAATGAGATCATTCAGTGAGTACATGTATCAATACTTTCACTGTAATGGATGCAATGACATCATTCAGTGAGTAAATGTATCGATACTTTAACTGTTATGGATGCAATGACATCATTCAGTGAGTACATGTATCGATACTTTAACTGTTATAGATGCAATGAGATCATTCAGTGAGTACATGTATTGATACTTTAACTGTAATGGATGCAATGAGATCGTTCAGTGAGTACAT
Organism: Sinohyriopsis cumingii; assembly: GCA_028554795.2. Taxonomy (NCBI): domain Eukaryota; kingdom Metazoa; phylum Mollusca; class Bivalvia; order Unionida; family Unionidae; genus Sinohyriopsis; species Sinohyriopsis cumingii. Next base: position 2,550,823 of record CM068825.1, read on the forward strand.
GTATCGATACTTTAACTGTTATAGATGCAATGAGATCATTTAGTGAGTATATGTATCAATACTTTAACTGGTATGGATACAATGAGATCGTTCAGTGAGTACATGTATCGATACTTTAACTGTTATGGATGCAATGATATCATTCAGTGAGTACATGCATCGATACTTTAACTGTAATGGATGCAATTACATCATTCAGTGAGTAAATGTATCGATACTTTAACTGTTATAGATGCAATGAGATCATTTAGTGAGTATATGTATCAATACTTGAACTGGTATGGATGCAGTGAGATCATTCAGTGAGTACATGTATCGATACTTTAACTGTTATGGATGCAATGACATCATTCAGTGAGTACATGTATCAATACTTTAACTGTTATTGATGCAATGACATCATTGAGTACATTTATCAATACTTTCACTGTAATGGATGCAGTGAGATCATTCAGTGAGTACTTGTATAAATACTTTCACTGTAATGGATGCAATGAGATCATTCAGTGAGTACATGTATCGATACTTTGACTGTAACGGATGCAATGAGATCATTCAGTGAGTACATGTATCGATACTTTAACTGTTATTGATGCAATGAGATCATTCAGTGAGTATATGTATCGATACTTTAACTGTTATGGATGCAATGAGATCACTGAGTGAGTACATGTATCAATACTTTCACTGTTATGGATGCAGAAAGATATCTATGTTTAGTTTCATTAACTGCTATAGCATGTAACAATATTCATTTGAAAAGAACATTTATTTTTTGAAAGGTCTTAATTCTCCAGTTTCCATTGTCTACGTAAGCACTACATCTTGCCCAGATACAGTAGCCTCCAATTGCTTTCATCAAGAATGGAAAGGAGTTCAGACTTTCCCTAACTTCTTCTCTCAAGACTAAATCAATTCACAGATCAGAAAATGGTTTTCCACAAGTTTCTCTGTCTCTTAGTTGATGGGTCATTTTTGCAATCACTGAGTCTAGCTAATATTTCATTCTACAGATTGTTATCTCAGACTCATTTGTCACCTTAAATTTATCCATTGTTATAAGATTTTTTTCTGTAACTTTGTTATTACCTTCCCTTTGTGAAATAATTTAGTAAATTCATTTTATCTACATGTTAAAGATATGCTTGACAACTAATTGCAAAAGGTTCATAATATACTTTCTGTTCTTTAAATAAAAATGCAGACAGCTCCTAAAATTAACATCCCATCAATATACTTTAAACACAAAACTGCATGTGGAAGTTGATCCTCTGTACAATTAATTAAAAACTAAAGAATCATTACTGTTATTAAATAAGTTCAAAAAGGAATCAAATACTAATGTCAGTCAAGTGCCTTTCCTTACTTTAATCACACTCCTTTGATGAAATCAAAGGGTGATCCACTCATAAGTATAAGAGTTGAACAAAGAACAAAATACCAATGCTGTTCAAACCAAATATAATCCAATTAATCATACCAGCTTTATTGGAAATGTTTTTATTGGCTAATAATTTGCTCACTTATTATAATGGTAAAAGAATTCATGCACATGCAACAGTTATCAATGACTACTTATGTAGGTGAGATATCTCACAGAATGAGAATGAAGACAGAGGCAATTTCAAGTATTCAGTACACCCAGATAAAATTAGATAAAGTGATAAGCACAAGAAAATTAACACTTGCCTCTATTGTTTTTGTCTGAAACGTAAGACAGGTACAATGGAGTAAGACAAAATGTAACAAAATTAAACTTTGCCAGTTATATGGGAAACTAAATCATTGCTCTTTCTGCCAGAAGCCCACATTAAGATTTAAATCTTTTAATTTATATAAAATTCCAAAGTTTCGTCAACGTAATGAAAATCTCACATGAGTAGCTTGTCACGTCTGGGCTGAATTCTGGATCTAATGTTCCAGAACTAAGTTTGATATCACTAAGTGTAGCATCTCTAGCTGATAGTCGTTTCACATGGATAAAGTAGTGTTTTACAGTGCCATCCTCAGCAGTGACTTCTATTTTTATATCGGTCACAGTCCCCTCTTGCAAGCTAACTTTCTTGCTTCCCCCACTTCCCTGAAAAAAAAGATTCACTGATAATAATAAAGAAAATAAATTTCTAACTTTTTAAATTTCTGCACTTCTCACCATGGTATTTCTGAAACTACCTTAATCCTATGTCAGATTGTTCTAAATCCTAAACTCTCAGACATTTTGTAAAAAGCAGCTAAGTCTTCCCATGTATTTTCAGACCCAAAACTAACATTTAAATTAACAATTATATTCAGAAATTATTTGTCAGAGAAACAAGCCTCAAAACTGACTGGGCTAATCAGTTAAATACAATGTGTACAGAAGAGGTAGCATGATGTATACATTATGTCAAAATTCAGATTTTTTAAGGTAACTGAATTTGAAACCTGGTGCCAATGTTGTGGGAACAAAAAAAATCAAACCAATTAGGTTTTCTTGAGTAAATCACTAAAATTGGAAAATCTGCATGAATCTGATGCATTCACTGCAGGATCATGGCACATTATTGGCTCCTACAAATTTCTTGTAAGTTATCTATATCCATCTAATATACTTTTTATCTATATAATGGAAGCTTTATCTTCTATATTTTGATCCTTATAATAAATGTGTGCATTGCACTCATTTATTATAAGTGTATTCTTTGAAATACATGTATTACAACTGGGAAACACCTTTGCTTTAAATCATAAATGCAACTCAAATGGATGTGATCAAGTTACTGAAAATGAATTATTATCCAACACACAGAAGTTTATCTAACTTATTACTTTGTGAATCGACTGCATGACTGGCTTTATTTGGGTATATCATGCATATTGCACCAACAATACCTAACGAAAATGATATCGTGGAGAGAAAAAAGTTGACATTGGATGATTTGCCATCAATCATCAACTATGCTTGCACAAGGGTATGTAAACAGCTGCAGAAAAGGTTTGTTTTGTTTTTGTTTGTTGTTTTATTTGGGGGGGGGGGGGGCATTTTGTTGGGGGGGTGGAGGTACCCCCAAAGATGCAACAGGCTTGCTAGCCCAGAATGCTGTATTATCAAGGTACTTAATGTTCTTATCGGTACATATTAAAACTGTTTTGTTATTGCTGCTTACTTATAATTTATAAGGTTTCAATGACTTTCCCTCTTTCTACTCCTATAAAAAGTCTTTGTCAATCGAAGCTCGTAAATGTAAAAAAAACAGCGTACAATGGCTGACCCAGATTAACATACCATGGGGGAACAACTCTATATTATCACAGTATTTCCTTAACTTAACTATGGTAGTATGCAGGTTTTATAATAAACACAAAATACAACTTACTTATGAGAAGAAACGTCCACACTTGTACTGGCATAATATTTCCACAATAAACGAAAGGATCCAATGATAAAATCGAACACACAAATGTAATTCAATTGTAAATCCATGAATAACAACATCACAAATTAAAAGCAATTATTATTTAACTTTATATGAATTTTAAAGCAATGTGGGCAAAGAAATGTAAATATAAAATAACTATTATTAATATTATTACTGATTTCAAGAAAATTTAACTGTTATTATATTCTTATTTATGTAAGAAAAGTATGATCATAAGCAACATTTTATAAATTCTGGTCCATACTAGCTACCATGGAATGAAATTGCAAGCTTAACCTTGTAAGGACATGTATGTCACCATCAGTATATGACCAATAATCATCAAACATCAGACGGTAAACTGAATATACTTCGTAATCAAAGCCAATGCACGTGTAGCAAGTTTGACTGGAATTTTTTATATGATGATGAACGTAACTGTATGCACTTTACACAAAAGTGATATTCATTCTTTTTCATTGTAAACTTATACAAATTCTTGACATTTTAGAGGAAATTTTGCTGTAAGATATTTCCGTCCTTACCGGTTACAGCTTTACCTCTGTAAACAACCGCAAGACGTATCCAAAATTAATTGTAAAATCCCGTTTGCCGCGATAATACAGCGTTGGAGTATACCACTAGTCCTACAGTGTAAGACATAGCAAATGTTGTTTTTGTTCCATCACCCCCCAGAACAAAAATATTGGATGATGTGTCTTACTTTGTAGGACTAAGTATACCACCTGACACAGTTGAACACAACATTCTTGTTCGCTTTATTACAACTTACTGAAATTGAATATGATGCACTACTATCTCGAGTAAGTGCAGTAATCGTAATTTCTCCAACCTCACATGAAACAGTGGCATAGTATTCTGTAACGTTCATGTGAAACGCCGGGGACATTTTCCCAGGCGTTACCGATAGTTTTTCAAGGTTGCAGTCGTCCATCTTGAATCCTGGGACGCTTTAATGCGGGATAGCACATACGGGATTAAGCGGAAAATTTGCTAGATTTGATTACTATTTTAAATTCAGATGTGGGGGATTAATTACAGTAGATGAGTTAGATTAACAAAAGTCCTTTAATTCATCAAAAGAGTTAAATTTGTGTTTTGATTGGGAGGGAGGGGTGCAAAGAAACACCGGAACGCACCGAAACGCCGAAACGAAACGCCGGAACGCACCGAAACGCACTTCAATTATATCGTATACACCATAGTGTATATTGGTTGTAAATGTATAATTCATATCTGTGATATTTAATATTAGTTATATAATAAATTAATATGTACTTTCTTTTCTGCAAGTGATGCAACATCAAATTAAAAAGAAGCTGGAAACTGCGCATTTTGGAGACAGTTCATAAAGGAACAAAATTTAATAATAACAGCGTGTATTGTAATTTATACACGAGTTTAATGCTTTAGCTATTAATAATAAACACATATTAATATTGATTTCTTAAGTTGATTATTATATTGGGGTTATTATTAATTATATTTTTCTTATTATCTTTAGAGAGAGAGAGAGAGAGAGAGAGTATTAGTCGGAGTATGAAAATGCTTTGTTAGATTTATGAGAATGTATCATTATCATGAATATTTTATTAAACACTAATAGTGTCCAACAAAACCTACATATTGAAAAGCATGTCTTCCACGTGGTACAAGAAATGACTACCGCTCCGGTGGCCTAGTGGTTAGAGCGTCCGCCTCAGATGCCGGAGGTCGTGGGTTCGATCCCCGGCTGAGTCACAACAAAGACTTACAAAAATGGTACTAACAGCTGCCTTGCTTGGCGCTCAGCAATAAGAGGTTAGTGTTAGGACTGGTCGGCCTGGTGTCAGGATAATGTGACTGGGTGGGACATCATGCTACATGTCTGCGGCATGTCTGCGGCATGATGCACCAGTGCTAGACATCACTATAAATTGCCACACTGCAGACATCGTAGCGATATGACTGAAAAATTGTTAAAACTACGTTAAAAATCCAAATCACACACACACACACACACACACAAATGACTGTTTGATAAATCCTATATTATGTTCGCATTCTTCCACTAATCGCGGAAATTCAACCTTTAAAAATCAGCCAGCATTCGTTCTTGCCTTCCTGCATTGAAATAAAGATTATTTAACCAGTAGCCGTTGGAGTTCAATACACTATCATACGTATGCTGACTTGTACTGCACGTCGTTTTACTCAAATACACTCGACTATACTCAAAAAATATATGCATTAAATATATCTTTGGTGGTATGTTCTTTTTGTTGTTGTAATTGATGAATATAAATCGGCCACTTTTCCTGTTGTAGATCTTTAGCGTCATTTGCATTCCGGTCCTGCCAAACACCGAAATGTTAGACAAAGTCTGAATAATTTTTTTTATTATTTCTGTATAATTGCATACTTCTATACATTTATGTAAAGAAATTGATGTCCGTTATGCTTAATGTAAAAATGTAGCGAATTGAAATCATACATCTTTTTTACATTATACATTTTTTTTACAACTTTGCGCAAGATTAACTGCTAAAGAAATTTGACGAGAACTACACATTATTAAAACGTCAACCATCTTATCGAACGCAGGTCAACGGCTTGGACGGTTAAATTGGACAGAGATGTTGCCATTGTTGAGTCTACTGGACAGTATGTTACATTACGTACTATGCCCATTATACGATCGGTCTTTTCTTTCGGGCCACGATTTCTATGATAGTAAGGTTGACTTTCAATATTAAAAATGACGTCTTTGAGTATGTTTGAGTGTAACTCAATATATGGGTGTATTTGAATAAAAAGACGTACACGGCCTCCTATGCATTATAATAAACATAATGAAAACGCAATGAAAACAGTGTCATTATTTATGTTGATTGATATATATATATATATATATATATATATATATATATATATATATATATATATATATATATATATATATATAATAATAATAATAATAATAATAATATAGTTTAATTTCGTTTATTGCTTGAATTAAAGAAGCGGTTGTTACTGACTTAGTTTGAGGATTACCTTTTTATAAATGAAGACAATAATTTTCAATGCAAACTACATTCAAAATAGTTTGAAACTTAGCTTCATTAAAACATTTCCTGAAATGGAGACTAATAACATACTAAATACAATTATTTAAATCCCCTTACCTTTATGAAGCCGCTCCTGCATCATAGTCATCACTTCAAATGCACCGGATTTGCAAAGGAATTGTTGAGATTTTAAAGACCAAGATTTAAGTTCTTGCTGAGACTTATCAATACATCTCCTATGGTACCATTTACAAAAATCTGAGCACTGAGTGGTATCATGGTCATATTCCAATTTACACTTGCCACAGTGAAATTCAGCCATCTATCATGATTGACTAATGAACATAGCCAACTTACCAAAGATTTACGGAATTTAAACACTTTTATACGAAGAAACATACCATTGTCATCAATTCGTATTCTGAAATAGCATATCCATACGGCCCGATTGCAAAGTAAACATGCTAATACGGCCATATTATCCCCCGCAATTGCATCTGGATATGCCTTCATATCAGTACACTAGAAATGTGTATGGGAGAGGTGATTAGTGTAAAAAAGGACCGGTACCAAAAAGAAAATAACGCAAGTTACAGAATGTGAGAAAGTTAAAAGAAGGCAAATACTAATTGTGAAAGAAAACATTTGAAGTAAAGCGAATCAGTAATAGCTCTGCTATAAATTTATAAAGACTATGCTTCAGCAGGCCTTAATCATTTTGGCCTTTTGTGCTTACGAATACCAAATGATCATTAATTGTGTTTATTAGGACAATGTGTTGATTGCTATATGGTAACTATGAATTTCACAATCAAACTTAATGAATAATGTAAATAATTCAACGATGTTAATTAGTGCATTATAAACGCAAATATTAATAATAATCTGCACACGTTTATTCATAATTTCCAAGTCGGTGTTTCTCTAGTGTAGATCAAAAAATGTACAAAAAAGCTGTGTAGGCAAGAATGTTGAAACAGTGTTACAACTCGAGATTAAATATGTGGCTATCAGAAAGTCTCATAAGATCAGAAGCTTTTATTGGATATTCAAAAAATAAAACAGTCACATACAACTCTTAAATGATATGCATAAAGACAAGTCCAATTATGGAACTGAGAACTGCCACCGAAATGTAACATCTGTAAGAAAATTACATGAAAGCAATCGAACTTCTTTCTACTGTTAGTCCAAAAACCATAATGTGAGATCTATGAATAATGTACATTAATCAAACAGCATACACTTTCTCTGTACCAAAAAAAAAAACTCTTTTAGACAGGTTTGATGGTTTAAACACCAATTATTTATGTTGAAACATTATGGCCAAGTGTTCATCATATAATTAAGTAATTCAAGGTATTTATTTTCAATATCTTCATCTTTAGATGACATGTGAATATTTTTAGTACGAACAGTAATTAGAAAGATACATAAATTATCCACGTAGAAGTTACTCAAAATATCAGAAAACGGAAACTAACAGTTCATTAAAAGATATATAAATTAGAAATAAAAGTATAAATGATGATGGATAAAACGTTATAAGTGAAGGGAAGAAAGCGGCACAAGTATCATACATCTTAAGTTTACCGATTATCGCTTTGGGTAGTTCAGTCAGGAGTGTCTGAGTAATCGCTACAAAAAACTGTTAAAATCGCATGACACATCAAGCTCTGTTGAGACTGGATGCATGGTAAAGCAATGTGACTGTAGAAACTTGAAGTCGCGTCTCAAATGGGATTATCAAATTGTTGTTACGTAATAAAACTAATTATACAGACAATATTGGAGAGGAAGTTTGAAATTCACAACGTGATTGCTGATTCTTCCCTGGTACCGACACTGTGATATGTATAATCAGCAAAGGTCTTGCTATCAGTGTCACTGGAATCTTGGTGTTAATCTTCACTGACCAGTGCTTCATTTTTTGCAGCTTAATGTTTTAGCAATATATGCAAATAATGCCATTAACAAAGAAGTGAATACATATGGGTATTCAAGAAAAGCTGTCATGAAAGGAAAACTACGTGTACTTTTTTATTATTATTATCATTGAACAATTGATATGGAAATTGTAACTACTCTGAATCACGGGACCAACAATTTTTTGTGATGTAAATTCCAAAATAAATACGGGAATGATTTGACATGCCATTTTTGCATCTATTTTTGTATTTAGATCACTAAAATAATTGTCCGCGCATAATTCTTGATAGTTACACTTACATTGTACAGCAATTTAAATTGCTGATTTTCACGAAGTTCATACATCCCGGCATTATTAAAAAATCATTTCTGATATATATTTATTAGCAATAGATTAAGCATTAAAGTTATGTAAAAATTTTATTAGACACTAATAATAGTAAATGTTATTTTCTTTTAAAAAAAATAATGTCGCAAATTTCACAATTTCCAGCTATGGTATATACGATATTGCGTTTCGGTGCGTTCCGGCGTTTCTATGCACCGTTGATTGGGGGTGGGGGTGAGGTGGGATGAGAAGCGTTGGGTCGTACTTTATTTTTTCAACACTCTTGCAGAGTATCTCCAGCTATATAATGACTTAACACAAGTCTTTTTCTGCTTCGTCTGCTTCAGATTGGAGGCTCTGTATCTCAGATAGAGGGACTTTTACATTGTAGCAGTAGTAGCTGTTGTAGTAGTAGTCTGGGAATTCACTATGTAATGCATAAATATCAATATCATCATCATCACCATCAGTCCTGTAGTTTGGTAGACCGTTGGGGCTCCGTAAAGACCGAACAACCAGATTCCTCCATTCCTCTTTATTTTCCGTCTTTCTCTGTGTGTCGCTCAGTGTCAAGCCTGTCCACTCTCGAATGTTATCTTCCCACCTCTTTCTTTGCCTGCCTCTCTTTCTTCTTCCTTGCACAGTGCCTTACCTGATTGTCTTGGCAAGTCCTGATGATCTTGAGACATGCCCATACCAGTTTACGTTTTTTCGCTGTGATCAGGAAGTCATTGTGAGGCCCAGTGGCTTGTCTTATCCTCTCTGGTGACATGGTCTTTGTAAGTGACGCCGAGGATCTTTCGGACACGTCCCATCTCTGGGGCTTGTATCATTTTCACTAAGTCAGCTGTTATGGTCCATGATTCGCAGAAATATGGAGATCACCATTGAGTGCATCTGTCTGACCTTTGAACTGAGTGCGATGTTCTTGTCGTTCCAAATGGGCTTCAGTTTTCTCAGCGCTGCTGTTGTCTGTGCAATACTGGAGAGTACTTCAGGCTTTGATCCTTCATCTGTTACAGTTGCCCCAAAATACTTGAAGCTGTGGACTGTTTCTAGCTTCGTACATTGGACCCTGATGTCAGTGCTGACGCCCTTGGTGTTGTTGGTCATCATGTTGGTCTTCTCTGCACTGATTGCCATGCCGTAGGCTGCAGAGGTTTTGTCGAAGCTCTCTACTAAGCTAGCTAATTCTTGCTCATTTCCTGCTAGTCCATCAATGTCGTCGGCAAAACGTAAGTTGGTGATAGTTTTGCCTCCGATGCTGACCATCCCTTCATGCTTTTTAAGCGCGTCTGCGATGATTCTCTCCAGAAAGATGTTGAATAGTGTGGGAGAGAGCAGACAGCTTTGTCTGACTCCGACTTTCTTTCTGAACCAGGATGCCGTTGAAGTATACTGCACTGGTGGCCTTGTTATAGAGGTGTTCTATTACTGTGATGATGTTGGCGTTGATGTTGTACAGTCTCATGGTCGCTCACAAGGCTGCATGCCTTACCATGTCAAATGCCTTCTTGAAATCCACAAAGACGTGGTACAAATAGTTCTAGAGTTGGATGTACTTCTCACACAATGTCCTGATGTTGAAGATCTGCTGTTTTTCTAAGCCCTGCTCTGAACCCTGCCTGCTCCTCTGCAATGATCTTTTCAGCCTGCGGCTTTAGTCTGTTCAGCAGTATCCTTGACATGATTTTTCTTGGATGGCTTATAAGATTGATTGTATGGTGGTTTTGACACTGTGGCAAGTTGCTATTCTTGGGGAGGGTGATGATCAGTGATTAGGTCCATGGAGAAGGCCATACTCCTGTTTGCAGATGTTTGTGAGGGCTCTAATCATTGTTTCTCCCTCAGCTGGGAACAGTTCTGATGTGATATTGTCCACTCCTGATGATTTCCTCTTTTTAGCGATCTCACTGCGGCTTCCATTTCTTCACTTCTTATAGGGTGGTTGTCGTTGTTAGTTGCTTGAGGGACGTTCAGTACCCCTGGATCTATTGTGGCTCTGTGGTTGTAAAGTTCTGCGCAGTACTCTGTCCGTCTTTGCAGAATATCTTTTTTTTCTGTGAGGCAGTTTCTGGCTTTGTCCTGTAAGGAGGTATCCGCCTTTGTTTTGTGCTTGTTAGAACTTGGAACAGTTGGTGTGCTTTCCTGCTGTTGTTCCTTTTTAAGTTTCTCTCAATGTCTTTGGACTGTTCTTCTATCCAGTTCTATTTTGCTTTTTTCATGCTTTTCTTAACTTCCCGGTTGACTGCCTTGTACTGCTCTGCCCCTACTGTATCGCTTTTTTAATTCTTCATTTCCCTCCTCTTGTCACACATGTTCAGGACCTCCTCAGCTGTGACCCAGGGCTTCTTGACTGGGCGATGTCTACCAAGGATCTTTCTGGCTGTGTTTCGGTCGTTGCTGTATTGAAGGTGGTAATCCACGTGTCCATGTTGGTATTGTCAGCATCAAGGATGGTGAGCGGTGCAAATTTCCCACCAAGCATTGCCCAGAAGGCTTTTGCTACTTTGGGATCAATCAATTGCTCGAGATCAAAGTTTATTCTTGTGTGGCTCTCTTTCTTGACCTTATTTAGATGTAGCCTGAAGGCCATCATCACCAGATCATGGTCACTTCCTATGTCCGCTCCAGGAAAGCTTTTTGTCTTGGAGATGTTTACACTTGACTGTACGCGCCTCTTCACCATGATGTAGTCGATATGACTGTGATGATCTCCGCGTGGGCTGTGCCATGTCCATATTCTGGATACTTTGTGTTGGCCGAAGGTGTTTGCCAGCATAAGGTCGTTGTAACTAGCGAATTTCAGCAGCCTCAGTCCTCTCTACTCGAATGAGTCAGATAGCAGTGTTTGATTGGTTCAATTCCAGCAATGACGTCAAAGTGACAAATTGTACAAGAGTCACAGAAAACATTGTAATGATACTTACTACGTGATAACGTGATACGTGCTAACACATTACACAAGTAAATCAGAGGTCATATAGTCACGTGATATCGACAAAAAAACAAATTCCAAAGTTGTTGTACATAGAATCTGGACATTTTATATAAACTCACTTAATATTTGTAAATAAATATAATGCACACTTAATTCTCAACATATGTATTATTAGAACAACAACCAGAAACCTGTCGGTATCGCAGCAGCGTGGAGAAAACCATTTTCAAGAAGTACTGAGCAAGTGTTAGCGATGGTTTTGTTGGTGTCACGTGACTATCACATTGATCTGTGCTCTCAGCATAGTTAATCTGATTTCTTCAAATTGCTGAAACATTTACAGATTTTCGGTCGTTGTTTTCACAATAAATATTTTGAGAAATTTATGGGCTTTTTCATTTTTCTGTAAACATTACGCGACATTCATTTATATGTTCGATTTATTATCCTACAGCAACACTAGAAATGGTGTAGTGTTGATATCACGTGACTGTATGACCTCTGATGTCATTAACATGTAGGTTGCAAGAGTTGTATAGTCACGTGACTAGGAATGCAACTGGCCAGATTAAGGTCAAATTTCAGCAACGATGTACTTTTGTCTCGTCTGTCAGCGGATTGAAGACATAACGAATGCTATGCTCACGATTTGTGAGAGAATAAAAATATTCCTATCGATTTCATGCAGGTATATATCGATGAAAGGTTGTTCAAGTTTGCTGGGCCGGTGTAGTGTTAAATTGTGACCCTCGTTGAATACTGACCCGCCGGGTCATTTTTCAACGACCGTGATCAAAATTTCACGTTAAAATCTGACCCTTTTTTAAATGTCCTGTTAAATAACGACCCAGATGTAGTATCACATTTTGACCCTCGTTGAATTCTGACCCGGTCGGTAATTTTTCAACGTGATCAAAATTTCACGTTAAAAACTGACCCTTTTTTAATGTCCTATTAAATAACGACCCCTTTCAGGGGAAATTATGACCTTAGGGTAAAATGTTCTGTTATCAAAACTCAACGTTGATTTTTGAACCACTTCTAAAATGAAATCAACTTATTACTCACTGAGCTGTGTCTTTCTTAATCTTTTTTTTTTTTTTTTTTTTTTTTTAAGGAAACAATTGTGTGCAATAGAATGTTGTTAATCTGTCACTATCGTAATTCACTCCGTTATACTTTTTTTTTTTTTTAAATGTCCCAAAATGCGGAACATTTTAAAAATAGCTAAACTTTGCTTTGGACAAATTGGACAAACTGATAAATGAATGACTATGTTTCACTTCGGTAAAGTCGCAAGGTTCAACAGGGCAGGTAAACAACTAAACAGTATATTAACGATGATCAGGAGCGTAGCTTCCTGCACAGAATTTTGACGATTTTTTTCAATGGTTTAAGTTTCACTCATGAAACCGATATGAAATCTGTATTTATATAATACAATACATACGGAAAAGAGGATTCATTAGAAGCAAAAAGACGAACAAGATAGTAGCAAACTCGATTTTATTGAGTCTGTTCATAAGAATTTGATGTTTTCTTTTTTTTTTTTTACAGTATTAAAACAGTACCAAGGTTCAGAAAGTCTCAACAAGATGCATGAAATGCTATCTCGGAGCCTCTAGATTGTAACAATGTTGCCCCGTACCCACACCACCACCACCCCCCCCCCACTCCTCTAGCAGTTCGAGGCTTCGCCGTTCAACATACCTAATCATCAATCATATACTAGCTACGTCCCTGAGGATAATTATAACAGTAAATAAGAACCCGTGAATAATGAATAAACCATCCACAGACGGTTTAAAGATACATAATAATGAACGACTTCGTCTATTTATTACTGTAGGTAAATCGGGTAAAATTAGGATTTTATTAAATGAAAATGCAGACTATATATATATATATATATATATATATATATATATATATATATATATAAGAATTAACATTCAGTTTAAAGTTTGTGATGGATCAATTGCCTAGGCGGTTCAGATATATATATATATATATATATATATATATATATATATATATATATATATATGTTTAGTATGTGAATAAGCGTTCGAATCCCAGTGTGGGCACTCTTTTATTAATTTATTTCAAATCGAATTTTGAAGTATTGAAATGCAATTTGTTCTAACGTTTTCTAGTTGATAATGTATTTTTGAAATTATTTTTGGGAAATGCATATTATTTTATTTTCATAAACATTCTGCATTTTAAATTACAAAATAATATTCTAGCGATACGACAAAAAAGGCGTGGCGATGTAACTCTTGTTAGACCTAATATGCCGTGTATGTTTCTGAAGTGACCTCGCCTTCGCTTGCGGTTTATATATACGTGCATTTAAGACATTTTGATACGATCTTAAAATTGCACACCGGTACTCTTAAAATCGATAATGCTAACTGTTTTGTCATGATATTACATCAAATAAAAATCTCAGATATGCATCGGCATGTATTATGCATTATATATATATATTTTTTTAAAATCATATCGATTGGGAATAGAACCAATGACTCTTTCTTGATAGACAAGATTTTAAAAAGCTTACATTGGCATGCATTTTAATGCGAATCATTTCAACTGTTATCAATATACATGGGTATAACTTATCTCCCTATAAATACACCAATGTTTATAACGGTTATCATGTAACTATCGGCCGACAATGCAGAGAAGCAGAGATCAATTGACAATGTTTACGTTTAGACCAAATGTAAATAAATATATATATTTAAATTTTAAAAATACATTTCTTACTTTTATTACAAGAAAAACGTAAAACCCGCGGCCGTAAAATATCGCTAATTTAGCACGATTTACCTGTATTAAAAGATTTCCAAAAATGGCTTCCTTCACTTGGAATTAAATTATATTGCGCTTGGGTAGCGAACATTCCATTAATCTTTTAAATTCTGATGAATACAATTGAATAGTTGGGAGCAATCAAGTTTCCAAAAAGCAAGCAAAATCTCCTAAGTTTTTGCTACATTTAAACTAGTATTATGTGTTATTTGTTCAAAATCCCTCAACATGTAAGGGTGATATGGAGCGGAAAACATATATATAGTCTATTGGACCTTTGATCACAAAATATCACATTAGCAAGAACCGACGAGACTGGAATCGGCTCTCTGACCATAATCTCAATATTGTGCAAATTTGTGCCAAGTAATATCAAATCCCTCGAGACGTAAAGAATACATGGACAGGTCATGAACTATATTCAATTTAACATCAAAATATTATATTGACCTTAAACCTACGTGGCTGAAACTTGTGCTCTGCAAATCGTCTCGGTATGATGAACATTTTAAACCAAAAGCACTACGTCTCCCCATTCTCTGGGGGAGATATCATTTGACAAAAATATTATAAATGCTTGAATACAGCTATAGAAAAGTCATCTTTTCCCCATGTTAAGAAATATTGCTTTAAAACACCGTGTACGATAGTTAGTTGGACTGGGTGACAAATGAAAAAAAAAACAACATAGGAAGCAGGCAAACAAAAAATAACCTGTTCGATAAACGCTTCATTTACAGAAAACACCATAGTAGTATTAAAACTGGCAGACAAGTTGGAATCTGAAAACTAAGAAATAAACTGTAAATAATTCAATTCAAAAGCAAGTGTTTTGAACAAATCGACCTAAATGGACGTTAAGTTCGAAATTTAAATGATAATTTCAACTGTAATATTTCTTCAATAAACAGTATTAATGTCATTACAAAGAGCAAGGCAATGGCCTGAATAGTTGCAAATTGCTCAGGATTTATAAATATGATTCTGTATGCAATTTTTTTATTTTATTGGTCACTTCTGACAAAACTTTAGCATTTGGTGTCCTGCCTTTCACATCTGTTGAAAAGCTGACAATCAAAACAGTAAGTCAAGAAAGTTCTCATGGTCACATAGCAGATTAAAAACGTTAGGGTCAAATCCATTCACGGTATCTTCGGTTCCTGGAATTTTGTAGTGCGCATCCTTATAGTTCTGTACATAGACAGTATCCGGGCATTCTCTCATTTCTTGAAGTATTTTTTCATCATTATAGTTGTTGAAAAGAGCAGCTTCGAGTGTTTCGGCAGAGACATATTTCCAGTATTTCTCCGGAACATATTTGCGTATAGGAACGTAAGGTGGTCTGCTGAAGAGATTTTGGAATTCGCAGTCTTCAACATCTAATACTGGCTCATAATGGTCATTCCGGTTTAATATGTACATGCTACTCTCTGAGGTAGAATTTATTGGAGTATACTTGTTCCAAGAACAATTATGCTCTGTACTGTACGTGCAATACACGTAAACGTTCGTGTTTAACATACTTGCAACAGCTCTTCTTTCCACATCCATACCCCAATTTCCGTCTTTCCACATCTGTGTTTGATTTAAATATTGTGTTAAAGTTTTATTAGTGTATTGTTCAAATGTTCTGCTGTTCTTTGTCAAGTATTCTATGACCTTCTGTCTGATCTCAGCATAATAGGTCTGAACTCCAAAAATGATGTAGCTAAAAGTGCGGAACAAGCAATTACCGTCACCTCTCATCTGCGCATGTTTTACTGCACTTGCATTGATGCTCACATGTCTGGTAGGAACTGGCTTGTGATAGTTCTTAACGTTAAGACCAAAAAATCTTGACTTTTCCTTCTGCCAATTTTTACTGGGTGGGTCAAAAACAATGCTTGTCTGAGCCTCAACGTGAAGAATTCTAACATCATTTGCCTCATATTCATTGCAATAACCTCTAGATATTTTCCTTTTCTTTGAAGGTAGGAAAGTTTTATCGTCTGGATTTTTCTGGCCACCTATTTTCGACCTTAGTTTAGAGTCCTCTTGATGGTCTTTAATGGTTACTTCAGGTTCCCTTTTGCGTTTTCCAGCGCTACGTGTTGTGTTCACCTTTTCACTACAATACCCATCATTTTGATGTTCATCTTCCACCAGTAGTACAATTACCTGTGGTTCGCCCAACTGAAAGCTGGGAAGCAGAAATAAGGAGGCCACAACATCCTATACTGCGAAATAGAAGAAGAGAGAGGGAAGTTTATATTATCCCAGAGACAGAAGATTGGGGTGCTGAGGCTAATCATCTAGCCTCTGCACTCCCATCTACTACAGTCAACTGGGATAATTACTGGAGCAGAAGATGTGTTTGTGGAGCAAGACCTGGAAGGTGCCATCACTAACAGGTGTATGTGGAGTTCCAAAAAAAGCCCTTTTCAGGGCTAACCAAAAACTCTAGAAAAGAAACACTATTCAATTTGCCAATGTGAGAATGTGGAGTAGTGTTTATATAATTGTGTGTGTATGTGTGTAATTGTGTGTGTGTCTGTGTATGTGTGTGTTTATGTGTTTGTAAGCGCTCACGTACGCTTCTGTGGATGATAGATTATTGGGTTTTGTAAGCGCTGAAGTACGTTTGTGTAGATAATAGAGAGTATGGTTTTTTAAACCTTCACGTCTGTGATAGTAGATTGTGGTTATGTTTTTAGCTTCTCCCGTGTGTGGATGGTAGATTTTGGCGTTTGATTTGGCATCTCTGCGTGTGTAGGTAGTAAATGGTGGGTTTGTTTCTGCTTCTTGACGTGTGTGAATGGTAAATTTTGGGTTTGATTTGGCTTCTTCTCGTGTGTGGATAGTATATTGTGGTTATGTTTTGGCTTCGCAGCGTGTGTGGATAGTATATTATGGTTATGTTTCTGCTTCTCCGTGTGTGGATAGTATATTATTGGGGTTTGTAAGCGCTCACGTAGGTTTGTGTGGATAGTAGAGTGTGTGGTTGTTTAACTTTCCTTTTGTGTTAATAGTATAATTGGGTTTTGTCTTTGCTTCCCGGTGTGTGTGAATAGTATAGTTAGGGTTTAATTTGGCTTCTCCCCGTGTGTGGATAGTATAGTTTGGGTTTGATTTGACTTCTCCGAGTGTGTGGATAGTAGATTTTGTGTTTAATTTGGCATCTCTCTGTGTGTGGATAGTAAATGGTTTGTTTGTTTCTGCTTTTTTACGTGTGCGAATGGTAAATTTTGGGTTTGATTTGGCTTCTCAGCGTGTGTGGACAGTATATTATGGTTATGTTTCTGCTTCTCAGCGTGTGTGGATAGTAGATTGTGGTTATGTTGTTAGCTTCTCCCGTGTGTGGATGGTAAATTTTGGGGTTTGATTTGGCATCTCTGCCTGTGTGAATAGTAAATGGTGGGTTTGTTTCTGCTTCTTGGCGTGTGTGGATGGCAGATTTTGGGGTTTGATTTGGCATCTGTGCGTGTGTGGATAGTATATAGTGTGGATAGTTTTTTGTCTCATTAACTTTGTGTGAATAGTAGATAATATGAGAAGACAAAAGTATGAGATGTTTTCCTTCACGTCTGTGCTTTAGACATAAATGTAAAAAGGGCCCGTCATTCGCGCCATTCTATAGAATAAGCGAAAAGAAGATGGTAGCAGTATCTGACTTGTTTAACCAGTTGAAGGAGAGTTGGTATTGGATGATAGATCCGGAGTATGTAGTGGAAAGACTTGAAAGAGAATGGAAGTTCCCAGGCAGTTTGGACTTTGCAAACAATCTGAAAATAGCCAGGGAGAACATTGAAGGGATGATAGAAGAAGAGGTAAAGAAGTTGAGAGGTATCATCTCGCCTGAATATGTAAGAGTCGAAACATTGAAGCAGTCTCTTGAAATTGTTATCAAAGTCAGGTGTTGTTTTTTTGGATGATATCTTCAATTTGACAGAGTGGGCTTTTGTCAAAAGGGGACGGGACCAAGTCCATAAAGCAGAAGAAATTATGAAAAGGGTCTTGGAAGAAGAAGTCAAGAACGTTAAAGACACATGGGCAAAAGATAGGAAAGAACAAGAGAACAGAAAGAAAAAAGAAGCATTTGAGAGAATGAACAAAAACTGGACGAATGTCCGGGAGAAATGTAGAGCGATAGGTCATCCAGACTGGATTCCTGAGTCGGAACACAAAAATAAAGGAATATTGGGAAAATTTAGGAGATGGTTAAAGAAATGGAGAAAGTAGAAGAAGAAAAAGCAGAAGAACCAAATGACTTTCATGCCTAACTCTCAAAAAAAATTATTTTTTAAATGTGGTATCAGTGTTTATAATCCACTATATATTCCCATGTTTATTTCCCCTTGACGATAGGCAGGCCCATGATATATTCCTATGTTAATTTTCCCTTGACGCTATACAGGCCCAGGTTGTACTTCAAAGTACTTGTCGCTATATCGTCCCAAGGGACCTTGTAATGGTAATTCCCATTGTCGCTATAACTCTTGTCGTCATATCGTTGCAGGGTGGTTTGTAATGCTAATTCCCATTGTCGCTATAAATCTTGTCGCCATATCGCCCCAAGGTGGTTTGTAATGCTAATTCCCATTATCGCCCTTTTGTCCCACTATACTTCTCTGATGTCTTTCTTTCAATGTTGGTCTACATCTGAAAGTGCTCTACAGGTGTAGGCAATAATCTTTCCATTATTAGTTAATAATGTGCCTAGACCGACAGGAATTGCATGTACAAGTAATTGCGTTTCCTTATTAGGATCGAATTACGCTATTATTGCGTTATTTTATTAAATTCTGTTTGAGTTTTCAAACGCTTTATCGTTTTTATTCCATTTCCATGGTTGATTTTGTTTGGTTAAGGCTCGAAGAGGGTCATTGATTGTTTGATGGAACGCAGCAGGCGAAGTACAAACAAAATTACATTATATCCATTTCAGATATGGAAGATAACTATATTCATAATTTCATTACTACATGTACTGCATTACATTGCTTTTGTTGATTTTATACATACTAAGCATTCCCTTATTGACAATTCATAAACCCATGTATGCATAACTTAAAACAATATCCGTTAAAAAATGACCCGGAAATCTGATCAAAATTCAACGCTGCGATCAGTTTTCAACGACTGTGAAAATCAAACTTCAACGTTAAGAACTGACCCTGGGTAAACTTTCAACGTTAAAAGCAGACCCGGAGGGTCAGAATTCAACGAGGGTTAAAATTTAACACTACACCGGCTAGTAAACGGCCACCCCATGCCGACACCAAATGGTGTTGGCAAATTCCAAATTTTCGATAGGGAATGTACTCTGACCCTACACCCCAACAGAAATGTCCAAATATCAAAAGTGGGGTGGCAAGAGTCAGAATAAACTCGGACTAGTATCCAGGGAACTTCAAGATTGAGGAAATAGACACGTAAGATGAATCGGATAAATTTCAGCAAAAGTGTAAAAAAGAGAACTTGCAATACTACTAAACAGTCCAACATGTCCACCAGCAGCAGAAAGGGCGAACAGACCCAAGAATTCCGACAAAAAAAAAATAAACAAAAAAATAAAACATCTCGTAGAAAGGTCCAGATTTTTACAAATAAACGTTTCCTTGAGATGTTTTATTTCTGTTGAAACCAACCCCATCAATAAAACCTTAGTTCGAAAAGGTAGCTGAAAAATAAAGTACTCTACGTGTTTATTTACTTTTTGTTTAATTTCCACGGACGACCAACATTGGTAGGCGCCCTCTCTGCTGCTATTAATTTTAAAAATCAAAAACGTTAAAAGATTTTATCAAGACCTACACGATATCTTGTTCTTGGATCATGTAAATTTATTGTTATAAATCCATGCGGAGTAGCTTGCGCTTGTGAGAAGAAATTTCTGAATTTATTATAATCCATGTCACCACCACACCAAGTTTGATGAATATTTCTAAGTGTGTGTGTATCTACACCATTAAACACAACTAAAATATTGCAGTTGTCTCTGATCACTTTTGATATTTGTGTATATCGTTGAGTAACATAGATCACAAGTAGTGAAGTGGGGCACCCTAGGGACAATGGAAATTACCATTACAGACACCCCTGGGCAACTCTGGGGACAATGGAAATTTAACATGGAGAAAAATCGTGGGCAACTCTAGGGACAAGGGGAATTTAACATGGGGAATAGAGTTTGGGTCTGTCTAGGGACAAGGGGAATTGAACATGGGAATAGAGTTTGGGTCTGTCTAGGAACAAGGGGAATTGAATATGGGATTTTTTTATTTTTTTAAAATTTTTAAAATAAATTTTTTTTTTTAAATTTAAAAAAGGGTAGGCAATTGAAAGTCATTCTCTTTTCGAGAAATATGGGTGGCCCTGAAAAGGGCCTTTTATTTTCTTCTGCTTCTTCTTCTATTTCCTCCATTTTCTCATCCAGCCCCTAATCTTTCCCCAAATTCCTTTGTTCTTCCTCTTTTCTTCAGGTAACCAGTCTGAGTGACCCATAGCCCATGAACTTCTCTTGTATCTTGATCCAATTGTTGTTGAGTTTGTCAAAGGCCTCTTTTTTCTTTAAGTTTTCCATATCATTTCGTTCTTTATTCCACTTGTCTTTGATCTTCTTTACTTCTTCCTCCATTACTTTTCTCATAAGTTCTTCCGATTTCTTAAGCTGGTCTAGGCCTTTTTTGACAAAGGACCACTCTGTCCATTCCATTACGTCTTCCAAAAAGCACCTTACTTCCATCACATTATCCATGGCTTCCTTTAAGTGACCAATCTTTACATACTCTGGATCTATAAAGCCTCTTAGTCTTTTTACTTCTTCTTCTGTCATCTCTTTCACCAGATCCATAGCTAATTTCAGGTTGGTCACTTGTCTTCTGACAAAATCTCGGGTAACTTCATGCTTCCATTCTCGTTCAATCCTTTCCACTGCATAAGCTCCATCCACCATCCAATACCAAATGTCCTTCAACTGGTTAAACAATTCTGTTACAGCTACCATCTTCCTTGTCTTTATTCCGTAGAATGGTTCCAACATCAAACCTTGTGAGTTCTTATAGTGAAAGCGCGTACGTGAAGGAAAACATCCCCCTAAAAACATAAAATTGATCTTACCTAGATCATGACCAAACTACGCGCGGACGTGAAGGAAAACATCCCCTACTTTTCTCATTTCATATAATAAAACCCAAACTATACTCTCCACATACGCTAAGAAACAATAAAGAAACCCATAATCTACTATTCACACCAACGTACGTGAGCAGTTACAAACACAAACACACAAACACATACACTCGCACTATGAAAAAAGAGTTAGTGTTTATATTCACACTACTCTACCTACACACATTGGCAAATTGATGGTTATTTCTTTTCTAGAGTATTGGGTAGCCCTGAAAAGGGCTGTTGGTTTTTTTTTGAACTCCAGATGCACCTATCTAATGATGGCACCTTCCTGGCCTGGCGCCACACACGCATCTTCTTCCCCAGTCTCCTTTCACTTTTCTTCTTGGGAGTGCAGAGGCGGGATGATTGGCTTCACCACACCAATCCTCTGTCTCTGGTATCTTGTAAGTCATCCTCTCTCCTATTTTCTTTTCCTCCTCTTCCCTCTCTCTTCTCTCCTCCTCTTCCTTCTTTATTCTTGCCTCTTCTACTATGGCTTCCGCGGATAGTTCATTTACTATGCGCCTGGCATATTCCAGGTGCATCTGGAGTTCTAGCAGTTTCACAATTCTGGTGTTCATTCTTCTGATGGTGTTGATCAATCAACAAGGGTAGCTAGACTGCCGAGCGAGTTTCAATTTATACTGAA
Source organism: Sinohyriopsis cumingii (assembly GCA_028554795.2). Classification (NCBI taxonomy): domain Eukaryota; kingdom Metazoa; phylum Mollusca; class Bivalvia; order Unionida; family Unionidae; genus Sinohyriopsis; species Sinohyriopsis cumingii. The sequence continues at coordinate 2,573,108 of CM068825.1, forward strand.
AGCGCGGACGTGATGGAAAACATCCCCCTAAAAACATAAAATTGATCTTACCTAGATCATGACCAAAAAACAACGCGCGGACCTAAAATAAACATCACTCACTTTTTATGCTACCCATTACTATTCTAAAAAATTTTTGTTATTAACCACTTCAATAGACTATCCACATACGCAAAGCAATCCAATCTAACCCCAAATCTACACCTCAAACACCAAAAAAAGACATCATTTTAATCTACTATCCATACCAACCTACGTGAGCACTTACAAACACACAATCTTATACACAAACACTTACCCTCACATTTTTTAAAAAAGAGTTAGTGTTTATATTCACACTACTCTACCTACACACATTGGCAAATTGATGGTTATTTCTTTTCTAGAGTATTGGGTAACCCTGAAAAGGGCTGTTTTTTTTTTGTTTGTTTTTTTTGTTATGGCAATCTTTTTTAGTTTCTAAGAATGCGATGTCCTCTGAGGATAGACTTTCTGGCGATAGGTCTGCTTCTTCGAAAAGAGAAGAAGAACTCTTTGGTGTCGATACGACAATCGACAAAGCCTCTGTCAGCTTCAGGTTGCTGTTGTTGTTGTTGTTGTTGCTGCTGCTGCTGTCTCTGAAGTCTGTACTTCTCTGTCCATTCTTCTTTCTCCCTGTTCACTTCTTCTCTGAAGAGCTCTTCTATCAGGTCTTCAGTGATTTTTAGCATTCTCACATTCTCTATCTCTTCTGGCTTCGGTATTAGACTGTGTCTGACCCTATGCAAATTCACGTAGGCTTCGTTTAGCTTAGCTAGTTTGGAGCACATCTTCGTAGGAGGATGAGTCGACAATGGATGGTTAGACTGGAAAACTGACCCGGTTCTTAAAGTCAAAGCGCGGACGTGAAGGAAAACATCCCTCCACGGTTTTCGAGCCGCAACGTTCAATGAGTGTCATGAGAGGGATAGAGAGAAGTCAAAGAGCATGAATCAAACATTCTTATAGCCAAACAAAAGACAAAGGCATTTTTTTTCAAAACACAACATTTTTTATTCAATAATCACTTAACACTAACCAACAACAACTCTAACATATTTTAAACAATAATCCAACATTATAACATCAAACATTTTTTCAATTGACAGTCTACTTTAAACAGGGCTGACAACGTTGTGCATGAAATTGTGATTTCCACTGTTGGAAATCATTAGGCCATTGATGGACACTACGTTTCCTAGCTTGAGACAAAAGATAAGCATAATGGTCACAAAACCATCGATCTACTTTCTCATCGTTTCTAGAAGAAGAACGAGGATCAAAATGAGTCACTAAATGTCCTAAGGAATAGCCCAGGCTGCGATGATGCAGAAAATACACACAATATTGTCCACACACCAAGGAATCTGCGCCTTGTAATTTCACATTATTGAATCGGGTGGTTTGAGCATTTCTTCTCATAAAGTCAATGATATCGTCTTCCAAAGGGGGCAATCCGTACGAATCGAAATATTCCACACATCCTTCTTGAGGAAAGTAGACGGCTACCCAGTGGGTTCCTGGAAGATGACTGTCGTCCGTGTTGATGACATAAGCTTGATGGTCTTGAGGTTTGCGATGAGGGAGTTCATCTTTAGCACAGACGACAGGATTCCAAAAAGCCGTATACGAACTGTGGTTCAAAAGGTAATAAAGTTCCCAGGTATCCATTGATTTGTGTGTGGTTTTTTCTTCTTTTTTTCTTCACAGGTAATAATAAGTCATCAATTCGATCCTGACTTTTTGCTTGAAAATGTCTGACAAGTAACCGTTTCTTCGTTTCGTCTCCTCACTCTGATTCAGGAGAGCTTCGATACGATGGATCTCTTGAGTGGTTAATGGTGGACAAGAATGTTCACGCAAGTCTTTATACCACTGATGCCACACGTCTTCGTCCGAGATGAGACTCCAAGCTTCGTCCAGGTACTCGTCCAATTTTTCTTCTTGACTCAACATCAGGCATTTATCGTGTTGAATTTGACTGGGATGATCGTTTTGACATCCATAACACTCTTTCTTGATCAATTCCGTCATTTTTTCGACCAAGTGTTTGGCAAAACAGGAGACTAAATGGGCTTCTTGTTCTGGCCATCTCGACTTCATCATGATATCTTCTTCGTCTTTGTCTTGGGATTCTTCTTCCACAGTTTCCTCACATTTCATGTCCAAAGTTTCTCCACTAAGTAAAGAGGGATAACAGTCTTCCATAGCTTCTAATAGTCTAGAATGACTTCTCTCAAACTGTTGATTTCTATGGCATTGTCGAATTCTGCATACAGGATGACGTTCACCGTGTTATTTACGGGTAAAGGTTCTGCAAACTGATGTTCCACACGAATCTGGCCAGATTTTATAGGGTGGAAATGTCCCTCGTCGCTGCGTTGGTCTGGAGTGAAATCGAAAGCCCACAAAGCATAGCCTCCTGCGTAATCGTCGTACGTAATGCCGTGACTGGTGTTGGTTCCTAACTGTCCGGTGGCTTCGTACAGGGACAAGTACGATCTCAAGTAATTCTTCGCGGCACCAAAGTTAGGCTCGAAAGGTCGGGTACACAAGGTTTTGCCATCACGACTGACCTCGATCTTGGATACATTGTAATGATGAAAGTTGAAAGGATTTTCGTTGTAGGCTCCGTTGAAGGCTGAATTCTTGACGATACCAAGGATTAAACGCTTGGGTAACTGTCCTTGGAACAGATGATCTTCGATCATGGATCGCAGTCCAGCAGGAATGGTGAACGTTTTCACTTCCACTCGTCGGATCGGATACTTGGCAGTCGTTCTGCTCAACGTCTGACTGATGTCGTTTCCCACTTTAGGTAACACTTGCACACGACGCACGTAGAGTCTGGCTTCTTGAATGACGGTTTTGTAAAAAGGGGCAGCATCAGGAGCAACAGGAGCCATCAAATGGAAAGCGGTACTGCTGCGATTCAGTCTCAAGCGGATATCCACCCCGTTCAGCAAATATTTTTCTTGTAACCACATGTCCAAATGCAAGCGATCCATCAGTTCTAAACTACGACTTTCAGCAATTTTCTTTCGTCGTTCTACAAATCCCGTTGGATTTGAACCATCCCCGGCAACTGCAGTGGCGTTGAACTTAGTCGCTTGGTCAGGTTTCCATACCACGCAAGCATCCAGATGAGTGTTTTTGGCTTCTTTTCCGTACGTCAAGAGATTTTCCAGGTACGCTCGGTAAGGGTAAGTATCCATGCTGCTGCTGACCAGTTTGTTATTCAAGTACAAGTCCACTTCGCTGAACAAGGAATGCATGAAATTATTGACGGGAGCTACTAGATCATCATTGTCTATGTTAGTGTTGGGTGGTTCGATCACTTTCACTTTCAAGTACAGGTAACTGCTATTCAGATCGATGTAATCTTCGGGCTGTCCTTTGATTTCAAACTCGATGGGAGCTGAATCGGTCAATGAGGAGACGGGATGAAATTCCACCCACTGCGATTCTTGCATAGTCATCATGGTGGGGGGCATGGCAAACATATCCAGTTCCGACTTGGAACAAGCACATGACTCTCGGTGCATCATTTTTTTTCTGTTCTTTCTCAATAATCGAAAACGTCTAAATCTCGAACGGTTCTTCTTTTCTTGATCTTTCTAGCTTGAAGTCTGGTGAAAGGGTGTTTTCTTCGTCGTCTCTTTCTGCCATGTCCTTGCTGAATGCCTGACTCGGTAGCGTGCAGGGCATTTATAGGTGTGTCTCGGCGGCCCAAAAGGTCTTTATCAGTTTGCAGCAAGACATTTTTGCCTGCCCTCATGAAGGCTTCTTTAGGGTTTTGTTTGTCGATGATGACATTTTGGAGAAATTCTTTGCCTTGTGTCAGTGCCGCATCTTTCAAAGCGTGCAATCCGCGTGTCACCATCGGTTTCAACACTGGGGCCACCGAACGAAAGGCCGATTTTAACATATCTCCTAAACCGTGTCCTCGCTGTCGTGCAACCCCTCGGTACACTGGATACATGACTTACGAGTCGTGAGAGAACCGTTTCCGAAAATGGAGTTTCACCGTGACTTTTAATTTGGTGAATGGAATACTTTGTCCCAGATCTCCTTTTATAGCAATGTTGACCGTGTCCAAATAAGACTTGCTGACCGGCAAATAATGAGGATGGACAAATTCCCGGTGGACGTGGTAAGTGTTTCCACCTTCCTCGTCAGTGGCCGTATCAGAATCTACTTTGAAAGGAATGACACGCAGTAACGGTACGGAGGTGTGTCCCACCACGTTGTAATCCACCACGTTGTACTCCACCACATCGGAATACACAAACATCAAATTCAGTCCTTGGTTCAGTTCTAATGGGGTACGAAATAACTTGGCAAAAGAATCGTTGTCGTAAACGATGGGTAATTCGTTTTTCTTCATCATGGCCATTCTAATGTCCATGTCTCCACCCAACATGTCAAACAATTCAGGACAAAATAAGAAAGACATGATTTTACCCCCCTCAGGAAATTTTATCAGGAAGCGACGAGCTGCTTTGTGGTACTCCAGGGTAACACTTTTATTGACATTGTCCAAAGCTCTCAAAAACACGGCATTAAACCTGGAGCTTATGGTGCTGACCAAATGTTGACCACTAAAATAATAGCCTGGGGGAATGAACAAGTGATATTTAGTGTACTTTTTAGTTTTTGTGGCAGAGGTCTTATTGTCATATTTGACATTGGTATCCATCCACTGTTGCATTTGTTCGTCATAAACTTCCACATCAAATTTATTGTGATTGGGAAGGACATTGAGGACTTGGGTCGGGTGAATGATTTCCACTAAAGCTCCTTCCCAATGGGCTTCGTGATCTAAGGGGATGGCTTGAGGTAATTTGGCCGTGTAACAGCACAACGTGTTCTTGGGAAACACCTCCATGGAACTGTCACTGGGTAAGGTTAAGTAAAATTGGTTTTCGTGACTCATAATTCCAGAGTTCTGTGGCTGTCCGAGGGGTTACTGGACGTCAGAGGCGTGTCTCCGCCTAAAATGGGGTTCTGGTTGTGGTTGTTGTTGTGGTTGGAGTGGTGACTGGCACTGGCACTGGACAAAAGGTTCCCGTGGTTCCCGTTCGAGGAGAATTTCAGGGAGGGATTGGGAAGCAGGCAACCGATGCAACTGCTCAATAAAATGGTCCACAATTGTTTGTCTCCTTGTTGCAAACTCAAATTGGCAATGGCTGCACCGATGACACAATACACCACGAAGATTTGGCAGAAAAAAAACGATTTGCGTTTTAGGCACACGTTCTCCACACCACACCCACAAGGGTTGTTTTTGTAAATCTTGCACAGAAGAACTAGGGGAAGGAGGAGTGGTCGACGTAGCTGCGTCTGTGTGAAAGGGCATGATGGTCACTTCTTTTCATAGTCGATGACTTGCGAAGCGCCGATCCAAGAATAAAAACTGGGTGGATATCCTTTCCAACGTACTTTGACTTCTTTGACACGTCGTTTGCCCACTTTACGGGTTCTGCGTTCGAGAATGCTTTCGATGTCGTACACGTCGTCTTCTTTTTTGGTGACACGTTGTAACTCGGGCAAATAAAACGTTCCTTTGAGCACTTCTCCGTTCATGTCTTCCAATTTATAGACGGCAGGATGACGGCCATGCACTCGTCCAGTGACGCGAAACAGTTCGGTCGTCCAGTTAGGTAAGTAACCTTTGTCGAAAGTGCGTTTGGTTTTGCCAATGCGCACCCAATCTCCTACGGCCAACTCTCCGCTTTTCTTGGGGACAGCCCTCGTTGGGGACGTACCAAACAGGCGCTCAAACACCAACACTTCGTTGTCGGGAGTCACATCTTGCGGGGCACGTCCGATGCTTCGATGGTAAGATTGGTTGTACGCTTGCACCAGGTGCGGTAAGATGTCGATGTACTTCAGAGTGTGGTGATGCGTAAAATATTTCCACATGCGTGCTTTCAAAGTGCGTTGAAAACGTTCCACGATGCTGGCTTTGGTTTCGGGATTCTCGGTGGTAAAAAAATGAATGTCACGTTTCTTTAATTCTTTTTGGAAAGCTTGGTTCAGAAATTCTGTGCCTTTGTCCGTTTACCATCGAGGAGGGTGACGACCGCTTTGTTTCAACACCCGTTGGAGGGCTCGCACTAACTCGCTGCTCGATTTGGAAGTCAAGGGCACGACCCAGGCAAATTTGGAAAAGACGTCGATGACACAAAACAAATATTGTAGCCACGATTGTAGCTAGCCAAATGAGAAACATCGGCTAAATCGGCTTGCCATTGATGATCGATGCCTTCCACTCGGGTGCGACTTCTGGCAAACTTGCGTCGAATGGGTTTGTGTAAAGTGTAGGCAGCTTGTTCTTGTAACCATCGTTGCACTTGAGGTAAACGGAGACTTTTCAGTCGCGTTTTGGCAGCACGATACAATTTTTGAACTCCTGCGTAACCTGCAGGATGCGAGGGATCGTAGTAAATGCTGGCTAAGACTTTTTCCATTTTTATTTTTTCTGTTGGTTGGTGTGTTAATAAGTCACCCACTCTTCGGTGATGCTACTTTGGGTGGGTCGAAAGGGTGGTTTAGAAACGGATTTACGTGTCCGATGGGCTACGGGAGTAGAAGTCGAAGGTAGTGGTGGTGGTGGAGGTGGCAATGGAATGGCTTTGGTTTTCTTTTCTTTTTTCACTTCTGGTTTCCCTTCTTTCTTTTTCACTTCTGTCGAAGGAGGAGTGGACATCATCTTTTTAACCCAAGCTTTCATTTCTTCTCGTTGGGGTGTGGGGGACGGGGTCAACAAGGATGCTGCAATCTTACTCGAAATGGGAGCTGCTGACGGTGTTTGAAACACTTCTCGCATCTCTTCTTCCTCAGGCCTTCGTGGGGTAGCATCTCTGGTGACTCCTGGGGATGGTAGTAGTGGTGGTGGTGGTGGTGGTGGTAATGATGATGGTGCTGGACTTTTCATCAAGGTCTTAAAATCTTTCAGAGTGGGTAGGGCTTTTTCGTCTAAAGCTTTCTGGTGAAAGAGTTGCAGTCGTTGCAAAAGTTGACAGTACTTTTGCGATTTTTCTGTTTCGGACAGATCTTGGCGATCCATCAAGGACTGCAATTCGTTTTGTAACTGGGACATCTCGCTCAAATTGGGATTGGGAGGTAAATGCGGGGTGCGTTGTTCTTGCCACCGATGGTATTCCATCCATCGTTTGTAAGGCACTAAAGCTAGTTTTCGTCCTTCCATGGGGTTGTCAGGGGTCGATTCTGAGATCTTGGGACTTCCGAAGGCTTTTTTATCTTGCTCCCACCACTCCTCTCAACATGGTTCCCAAGACTCCTTTCAGTATGGGGCCTAACAAGAGAGGCAAAATGCCTCCACGTTGGACCAACATCTTCTTCTTTTGACGAATGGGAATTTTCTTTTGAACCATTTGGCGAAGAACGTGACGATGTTTGCTTAAGCATTGTTTCTGGTGTTTGGACAAAGTGATCGTGCCTTTCAAGACGTTCAAACAACATTCGCACACGGTATCGATGACCTCTTTGGAGGCTGATTGAATGAGTTTTTTTCGTAGAGGTGGAGAAGCTTTGGACAGGACAGATAACATGTCTCCATGTTTGACTAAACGTGGTGGTAGTCCTTTTCTTTTGTTTCCTTGGGGTTTTCTGGAGGGTGACATCTTTGAGTCTTCAGGAGCACCAAAAAAACACTGATAACCCCCGACTTGGTCACAGGTCTTTTTTATACTGGAACGCGTCGCCACTGATTGTCTTTACGTCGTATCAGTTTGAGGACAGGCATGACACGTCGTGGAGGGGTACGCAACGGACTGAATCGAGCCAGTTCTTGCTTGGACAAATCCAGTAAACTTTGTAACATGCCCGATCTTTCATGGACTTTGATTTTGGGAGAAGGTACTTTGTGAGCAGCAGCCAGTGCCACTAAATTGGAGGGTCCTGACACTGGGGAAGTTCTTTTTGGGTCATCAACGGAGACGTTCTTTGTGTGATCAACGTCTCCAAGTACTCTTCAGTTCTTGGTGTCATTAATGGAGAAGTAAATGAACGTGAGGCTGCCGGAGACGCTGTCATTGCCGTGGCAGGTCGTGGTTTGCGAGTGTAAGGTTGCGTCCTGGCCGAAGAAGAAGTACCTCTCTTGCGACTAGTTTTCTTCTGTGGACTTTTCTTTTTCTGGGGACTTTTTCTCTGTTTCTTTTTCTGGGGGCTTCTTTTCTTTTTCCGGGGTGGTGTCTGGACAGAGGAGGGTCCCGCCACTGGAGATGTTCTTCTTCTCCTTGGGAACCTGGTCTTTTTCTTTTTCTTCTTGGGGCTTCGTTGGACTTTTTTCTTGGGGATAACTTTGGGGGCATTAGGATCCCATCTTAAGAGTGAGCGAATGATGACCCCTCCTAGAGTACCGCTCCCTCCAGGTTTCAAAATGATTTGTTTTTTGGTTTGAGTGTCGATGCGGGGATCGGCCATTTGGACCAAAGCGACTTTGTTTCGATCGAAAAAGCGTTTGGTTTGATGAGGAATCTGAATGATTCCTTGGAGTAATTGACGTGCCGTCACCGTGAACCATCGTAAGACTTCTTTGAGACTAGCTTGTAAGACACGAGCTCGTATTTGTGGATTTTTTTCTCGACTGATGCCATACAAGGCACGAATCAATTTGACGGGAAGATGCGACTGAAGGGACGTCATGTTCACACTGTGTGTGAGACAGACGAAAAGGGTCTGAGATTTTTATAGATTTTTTTTATGTGGAGTGAAATTAAGTCGAGGACGGAGACGTGTACAGGACAGGCCCTCCGTCTTGGCACCAGTGGTGAAACAAGTGGGTACGAAATCGCAAATCCTCGGGGGTTGTCGGTTTCAGATAGACGAGTAAATAGGCGTGTGGCGTTTGAGTGGCATCGTCGTACGCCTGAGTCAGCCAAGGCGTTCCTAACTGTTTGGCTAAGACTTGCACTTGCGATTTATCTCGAGGACTTTTAAACAAGACCACGTAATGCGCATTGAGACTGATGGTGCGATGGGCTTTACTTTGTTGAAACAAATTTTGGGTGATGTAAACGACACTGGCATTACGGTGATGCCCTTTGCGCGTGAACCACAGTTTAATTTCTTCTTCGTCTTCTCCTAACATGTCGTCGAAAATGACCAAATGGGTTTGACGGGAGTCAGAGACGATGTCGTCGTCTTCTTTAGGAATGCCTTCCACAAACACGATGGAATCGCCTTGACTTTCTCGCAAGAGGCTGTACGCCGATTGCCACTCTTTGTAACACCACACGATCCGTTGAGGTGGCCGATCGATCAAATGATGTTTATGTTCGATCAAACGTTTGACGAATTCGGTTTTGCCTGAACCGCTAGGTCCAGCAATGAGCATGTTAAAGGGATGGCGAAGATACAAAGCCTCCCAACTGGCACGATCTAAGTGTTCGTCGATGACTTTGACAGTAGAGGAAGAGGGAGCAGAGACAGCAGAGGTAGTCATTGTGTGAGAAATGTCACTTGTGACACGAAAACAAACAAGACAAGAGTTTATATACTTTTTTTTCAGAACACGTTTATTGAATGTTTCAAAGATGAATACGAAAGAGAAAAATACATAAAAGCCAAAGGCTTAAGTACAAGAATAAAAGGCACATGATAACCATTAACGTGGAATAAAAACAAGTGTCTGTACAACAACATGTTTTGGGTAATGTTCTAACCAGTTCTATAGTAGGAGGTAAGGTCACACAAGTGTCCTCCCGAAAGGGTCTTTCAGGCCTGTCCACGACAGTCCCGTCCTGGGTGACGGGTTCTTCTGGCACCGTCACTAACACGGGTTGAAAAGTAACTTTTTTCCTGAACAACTCTCGTGCATACTGGGCCACTTCTTGGGTCGAAGCCTCATAATCCCATTCTTTCCAGGCACGGACATCTGTCCAATGGGGATGTAAGTCACAAGCTACACACACATCGTCATACACGTCTTGGGTAGCTAAAAGTTGACGAATCTTTTTTTCCCGTAGAGGTCGAGAAGTATCCAGATGAAACCGCAAGGCTTTGAGCAAAAGGAGTTTTTCGTGACCATTTAAGGCCATTGAGGTGGTAAGTACTGATCGTAAAGAGTTCACAAAGAGTCGGCTGGTAAACGAAATCCCAGGAAACAAGTCACTAAGACACACACCACTTGTCGTCCCAAATTGAATGGATACAGTACTTGTAATAATCGATGGTAATGATCCACGGTTTGAATATGGTCATTGAGTTCCTTCCACGGAATCTGTTCAATAATATGTGACATAATCCGTGGCATGGCAACTTGATTTTATAGTGTCTTTGTTTCGGAAGCAATAAAGGTAATTTCTAACTAAACATGTTCGTTCTCCAGTAGGGAATTTAAATGTTACATACTGTAACTGAAACGTCAGAGTTTGTCTAGATGTTTCGTCTTTCTCTAAGCAGATTCCATGTAACAAATGTTGGTAATCCTTTAACTCGTCTTCCTCAATACGTTGCAGTAAGTGAATCTCGAAGTAACCAAAATTACGAACGTCTAGTTCATCATCATTCACAAACTGAAAATGTTCAACAAGGTCTGACCACTGAAAAAATTTCTGACGAATCAGTCCTCTTATACCATTCAGGTACCAGTGGTTAAAGATCTGGTGACGTAACGGATGCAATTGTTCTTTACGTTTCACTTGTATTTTGACCAGTTCTCGGTAAATCCTTTCTCTCAACTCCTCAGGCAAGCCCAAAATGTTCTCTTGTAAAGTATCCATAAGTATATACACTGTTTTTGGAATCCTTGGGTGGTGGCCAATAGCCTTGTTTACCTTTGTGCCTGATGTAATATCCACTCATAATCAGTCTTCTTATACTTTGGAACAGAGCATAATTTAAAAACGGTTGAATAACTTTGCGTTTGCGTTTCACTTGTATTTTGATCAGTTCTCGGTAAATGCGTTCTCTCAACTCCACAGGCAAAGCACGAATGTTCTCTAGCAAAGTATCCATGAATAGGTCATACTAAATCCTCTTTGGTCTGACACAAGAAATGTACTCTTTGCACAGACATGGTTTTACTTCAGTGTCAAATTTAAATCGTTTAGTCACTAATCTACACATTACAGTTCGTTCAGAAGTTTCCTCTTTCACCAAGTTGACATTGTGTTCAAGATGTTGGTAATTCGTTAACTCTTCCTCTGGAATTCGGTGCAGTAAGTTTACAATGATGTAGTAGATAGAATCGTCCATAACAAACCAATCCTTTTTAAAACTAGGGGATCGTTGATCAATGTCTGTCCAATGGAACACTTTCAATTGAATCAATCCTTGTATAGCCTTCAGGTACCAGTGGTTCAAACACCGGTGACGTAACGGATGCAATTGTTCTTTACGTTTCACTTGTATTTTGAGCAGCTCTCGGTAAATGCGTTCTCTCAACTCCACAGGCAAAGCACGAATGTTCTCTTGTAAAGTATCCATGAACAGATTATGGTAAGTTACTTCAATGTCTCGGTCCCACTAAGGGTAAGTAATGACAATTCGGTGACCATCGAGCATGTTCTACGTAGGCCGAATCTTGCGGTTCCCAGTAATGAAGTGACACACCGCAACTGAAGCACTTGACTTTATCTCCTTCGCCCAAGTAGAAAAATCCGGCTCTGGCTAATTCTTCGGGGGAAGGTCCTCCCAGATACTTAGGCCATTTTCCTTTGAACGATTGAAGACGATTTTCAAAGTCGCAGTATTCCGACAAACGCACAGGAAACGAATATTCGTCTTTCACAGGTTCGTTTCGATGAGGGTTGGGTGACATGAACAGGAGTTTGCTCAGGGCTGGATGACATCCGTAGGAGGGTAGACGTGAAGGTGAACATTCCCCTTTAAAACGAAACCCAGTAAAATGTCCAAGAGGACGAGCGGCATCACTTTCACATCCCTCAGCTTTGACACGCACAACATCCCTTTCCATGATAGGGGTAGTGACACTAAAGTTCCCATGATACTTTACGGCATCGCTAAGGTCACAACGTACAGCATCGTACCCATCGCAAGGGTCACAATCGCATTCCACTTCCGAAGCCCCACACTTGAATTGTGCCTTTCTAAACAACTTGTTTTGTGTTTCTCTGAAAGTATTCATCTTGTTCGCTCGGTCTTGGTAGTCCCAATAAACTATCGATCTTGCCTAGGGTTCCTTTTTTATATACAGACCAATACCGACGTGTCCATACGGTAAGGTGAAATGATTGGGAAGTCGCACTCGCTTCTGGTACACGATTTGATAGACTTTTTCCAAGGGCCGACTGACGATGTGATGAGTGGGTAAACGTACAATCTTGTTCGGTTGATAGGTGGTCACTTTAAAGTGTTATTCCTCTCCCGATTGCAAGGATTCTTTCAATACCCCAAAGTTGACCACACGACTGGTACGATAATTCAGAGTCAGTCCTTTCACTTTGCACGTCGTGTGCACTTCTCCTTGTTTGTCACGGTGTTCGTAACCGTAATTTTTTGGACCGCCACTGACGAAACTTAGAATCTTGTCGTCGGGATGCTCGTCTGTCCAGGCTCCTAAACGGTCTCCTTCGATGTCAGGGTGCTGTTGACTCGGGTGATGGATGTAAATGCAACTGTCCGTGTCAAAGTACAGGACGCGTTCCCCTAACAGTTCTAAAGCTTCGTACAATTTTAAGCGAGCATGAGCTGTCACGTAAGCCGCAATGATGACATTTCCAAAAGGGTCGTCTTGTACAAAGTCCAGATCTTCTTCGTAATTGACCAAGATCAAATTCTCGCGAACGACGTCCACGTGTTTCATGTATTTGGTTTTGTCGTGAATCATCTGGAAGTAGCGGGAAGGTTCTGTCAAATATTCCGTCTTGGGTAAACACGGTCGTTGTGCCATTTTACCCCACAAGCAATTTAACATCACTTTGGCAAACAATCGCCTGCCTTTGTTTTTCTCGATGTGGTGTAAAGTGATGCCTTCTTGTTCATAGTATTTCTCTTTGAATTGTATTTGGTCTTCGGGAGTGTGACACCAGGAAGGATAGCCGCTGGCTTCTTGTTTCAGTTTCAAAAAGGCATCCACGTAGTCAGCGAAAATGCCTTTCTGACTGGGATCACCCTTGTGGTATTGTTGTGTCTTCGGAAAGTGGCAAATTTCGTACACTTCTAACAGTTGGTATCCCATGTCCAGAGCTTTGAACAATTCTACGCTGACCCAGGTTCCCGTCAAGGCCCGTTCTTCCTGGGTGTGCTGACAAGGTTGGTCTTGGTTGCACGTTTCGGCACAAGTACGGCACAATGGAAACATCAGTTTACCTTGACAATGGTGAGGTAGGACGGGATGGTACAAGTCCGTGGGCGGCAACACTTTGCACTTGATCAAGCATTCGTATTGTCGAATGTTTTTCAGGTCGATGTGTTCCGTTAACATTTGCGGGTGCCCTGCAGGAAAGCGACAATATTTGCACACGTAGGGATACAGCGAACACACGTCCAAGTATTTGATTTCTTCTCCTTTCTCTTCGTCGGCTTGGTACAGCAAACAGGTGGCATTGGTCCTTCCTCCGTACAAACTATCCCTCGGGTTCAGCGGGTCCATGAACTGGTAACTTTCCACGAGGCGTTTAAACTCGGGATCGGTTTTCATACGGTGATCGTACTCGTGTTCCCACATTTCCACGACTTGGTATCCTTCCGGTTCCAACTTTAGGCGTCGCTGACAAGTGTCCTGGTACAAGTCTTCCATGGTTCGTTGTAAAAACTGATTTTTAGTGCTACGATCAGGGTAACAGACGGGACATCCGTGAAATAAGCAACCGTTAAACTCGTACACGATCTTGGGGTTTTCTAAGTCCCAGCCATCGACCGAATACGTTCCGATGGTCTTTTCACCCCCTCCGTTGCGGGCATGCTGAATCCACTTGTCTTCCTTGTCGCACAGGTTATGTAACCAACGTAAGGCTTTGACCGAGTATTGACGTTTGACATAGTGGGTCGTTTGAGGTCTGATGACAGCCACGGTGTTTTCAGGCATGAATCGTTGTCGATACACTAAGGAACACGCTTTGGCAATGGTGCAAGCTTCTTTCAAAGGATCGACCCCTCCGTGTTCCATGAACAGTTCTCGAAATTTTCCACAGCAACGCCGTAAAATGTCCACGTCGGAACGACAATACTTTAGCATTTCTTCTTGAAAGTCGAAAGGGTCCGAGGCGTGAGCCTGGTACCAAGCGTAGAAAGCTTCTCGTTGTTCGGTACGCATGTTGTCGGGGTCGTAATAGTGAGCCTCAGGTAAATGGGGTAGAACGGCGTGTTGATTGGCTTCCGTATTGAAAAAGTGTGGAAAGTACCCTTTAGCCATTTCTGTCATTCCAAACGTTTTAGGCATTTGACTCAAAGGCATGGCCAAATAGCTCATCGAATCTTTAAACTGTACTTGTCCCACTTGCAAGAAAATGATTTTGGCTCCGTTCAAAGTCACTTTAGGACGTTCGGTGCCTTGTTCCGTATAGTATCTCAAAAGAAACTGTCCATCGTATCCGGAGAAATTGTGAGCCATCACCGTGACATGACGATGACAATCTCCGTAACGTTCGATATCCTCTTGGCTCCACGTCTTGTCGATGGGGTCTAAGACCCATTGGGCAAAATCGGCTAACGTGTTCGGTCCCCGAAAGATTTTTTCACGCCCTCCGGGAATCTTGCTACAATGAGGGCAATGACTGAAAATAGGTTCTTGAATGCACTTCTCGCACGCTCGATGAGCCACGCAGAAATTAGGAATGTGAATGCCGGTCTCTTGCAAGCATTCGAAATCGAAAAAGATGAAATTGCCTTTCTTCTTGTGACCGTCCTCTTTCTCTGGTGGGGGTTGGTATTTTTGCATGTAGCATTGGTGTTCCAAGTCCACGATGTGGTGACAAATGTGACATTTTTTCTTTCCTCGACATACGTGTGCCTTGGCATTATTGGTAAGTATGCCTTGTCTACACGTAGGGCACAATATCAGCAGTTGACAAGCACATTCCTTCTGTGAACCTTGCGTCTTCAAATGTTGTTGGTAACAGGTAGGGCTGACAAACGTGCGCAGACAAGTTGAACAAGGCACTGGTTCTTCGCTCAGACAGGGTGGAGAGGCCAAACATCCTGGACATTTCGATCCACAATGCTTGTGTTGCTCTCGATTATTAAAAGCATAATCATATTTCTCACAGTAATAACTGTATCCCAGGAATGCAGTGATACTGGTAATGGTATCGAAATGGTCGTCGTGATAATAGACATGAATGTATTTTCCGTCCTTAAAATCTTGGCCTCGAAACAACAGAGACCCACGCATTTCTTGAGGGTGCACTTTCAAGGTGTATCGTGGAGCTAGGGCATCTTGCAATTTTTGCATCTCAGGAATGCCACAGGGTGTGTCTTTGGACAGTCCGGCTTGTTGTAACAGGAGTTCTGCTTCGTTTCGTTGTTTGGCTCGGTTCGATTTTCGAATGTTCTCCCAGGTTCTTTTCCATTCTACCGTGTCGTTCTTGTTGGCATAGGTTCGTCCCACCACGATGGCTCGGGCTAAACACATCTGGTCTTGAGAATTGTGAATTTGGACGACACTTGTTTTGGTGTTGCGAAGGTCGTCCACCAATAACATCTTTTTGCGTCCAGTCCCTTGAGGAGGAGAGACGTGGGTCATGTCCAGTGTGGCTTTACCATCGGTGATGTCAACCTGATCATTAGATTGTTGTACGTGTTGAATCTTGTCCATGACTTTGGAAGCAGTCAATTCTGCAGGGGTGCTAAACTCGATCCAAACAGGGGATTTCAAACCGTCGTGTTGTATGGAAAGTCTCAAGCGATCGTCTTCTTTGGGTTGACATTGTCGCTTGAGTGCGGTGAGCAAAGAATCCCACACCCCAGTGATGAACACTTCTGCTTTCTCTAACGGCACTTCAGCCTTGAAATCTTTAAACTTCACCGTGTATTTGTAAGCCGTGGTTCTAAATTTTCTAGAGGAGCGCTTTTCCGTCTCTCGAATGGAATAGTATTTTTCAGGGTTGACTAAGGGTGGTGAACTTGGTTTAGAGGGTTCTGATTCTGATTCACTCATGTCCTCTTCAAAATTACTGGCATGAATTTGTGCCAAGATTTCAGCCCTGGTACGAGGCGATAGATCACGTTTCTGCCACTTACTTTCTTCTTTGTTCTCGAATGAATAGGATCGTTTCATCTTGAGTGAAAAACGTCAAATGACTCAAGTTTAAACACCATAGACTAATTTATAGTCATGACAGACCAGCGTATATAAAAGGGTGTGTGTCTTGTCCTTTCACTATTCATTTCACTCTCAAGCCGAGCACAACGATGGAAGAGACTAGCCAAATCGAACGTTTCGTCAGAGCTTTGCGAGGGGTCATTAGAAAATTCTCTTCAGACCAGCCCACGGACTACTCTCCTTCCTTTCGAGATAAAAGTCAAGATACTTGCTATATCTGTCAAAAGAAAGGGCATTGGTCTTCAGAGTGTCCAGACCGTCAAAAAAGAAAAAAAGGGCTAAAATAGACAAAAGTAAAGATACCTGTTATTATTGTCAAGAAAAAGGACATTGGTCTCCAGATTGCCCAAAAAAGAAGCAAGAGGAGTCAGAAGAAAAGAGGAATTCTTCAGAAGAAGAGAGGGATTCTTCAGAGGAAGAAGAGGAAGAAAGAAGACAATTCTGTTAAGAAGAGGCAAAGAAACAGGAGAAGAAAAGAAGAAGGGAAGAAAGTGAGGAGGAAGAAGAGGAAAAGACGGTGAAGAAATTTAAAAGACAGAGAGACTAAACAAGGAGAAAGAAGAAGTCAATGAACTTTTTATTAAAGTGTTCTGTTGTGAATTGTGAATTGGATTGTAACAATGGAGAAAAGAATAAATGAATGATATAAGGTAAGTGTCTTTGAGTTATGATTTTAGAATAAGAACGTACGTTCACGCACTCATACAAAGACACGTCCTATAAGGGGTAAAATGGGTTGGTTTTTTTGAGTTATTGGCAAATTGAAAGGCTATCTCTTTTCGACAAATGTGAGTGGCCCTGAAAAGGGCCATTTTATTTTGGTGTAGGGGTGAGTTTAAGCAATCAACTTTAACTGCCTTAAGCCTTTGCCACGGCCAAGGCCTACTTCTGGACTGCGTAATGTTGATGATAATGATTGGGTTGAAATCACTAAGGGTGGTACGGTAGGCTTAGTCACAGGGTTGACGTGTTTAGCTCGGGAAGGTCGTATTCTCTTCGTTCGTAATAAAGAAGTCTGATACATTTGTTTCAGACTTCTTAACTCCGCTAAAATGTCCAACAGTACCGTGACCGTTTGATTTTCACCCTCTTGTTTCTTTGCTGCTACTTCTTCTTGCTGTTGTTGCTGTTGTTTTTTTCTTACCTCTTCTTCTTGCTGCTGCTGTAGGAGAAAAGCTTGTTCCGCTTCCTTTTGTCGTTGTATAAATTTCTCCAATTCTTCTTTTTGTCTCTGTCTAAAATTCTCCACTTGCGGTAATGAAGAAGGTAACGAAGGTTCCGGAACAAATTCTTGCGAGGTAAGAAAATCCACAAAATCCCAATGTACCTCTTCTGAAAGTAAGTCCGGGTTCCCTTGGGCAGTCTCCCCTGCTGGTGCACCCCAATGGATCGTTTTCTGAGTTTCCGTCATGTTGAATCACTGTCGCATAGATTGACTGTACACAAGCGCTAGCGAATCTATATAGACTACGTGACGTCACAGACTGCTCTCTTCGGATTGGATGCGGGCTGACTGAATTTTGTAACGCGTGTTCGGATTGGTGAATGAACTCAATCCGTTTCAATCCTTCCTCTACCTATAAATAAGCGCAGTTCACTGCATTGATTCACCTGTTCTCGTCGCTTCAAGATGTGGACCACAGTAGAATCATCCACCCTTGTGTCTTCCATGATGTTTAGGACGGACATGCTCATGTATGTCGGGTCCAAGTGGACCGTTATCGACAAGTCAGACACCAGTCTGTGGATACGAAGAGTATACGTAGAAAGATAAGGTTGCCTCAAGAGGACACTGATTTATGGCCCTCGAGTAAGACGCAGCTTGAGGACAAGAGGATGCCGCAGATGCCCTTTATGTTAATGGATACATTAACATAAACCCAAAGGCCCTTTTCAGGGCCACCCATATTTCTCGAAAAGAGAATGACTTTCAATTGCCTACCCTTTTTTAAATTTATAAAAAAAATCCCATATTCAATTCCCCTTGTCCCTAGACAGACCCAAACTCTATTCCCATGTTCAATTCCCCTTGTCCCTAGACAGACCCAAACTCTATTCCCCATGTTAAATTCCCCTTGTCCCTAGAGTTGCCCACGATTTTTCTCCATGTTAAATTTTCATTGTCCCCAGAGTTGCCCAGGGGTGTCTGTAATGGTAATTTCCATTGTCCCTAGGTTGCCCCACTTCACTACTATCACATCTGTATTTTTATGTCTGCCGCGAGAAAATATTCTGGCTGGATTTGATTGTTTATCTAGCATCACATCATCATACACAACTAAATTATTAATAAATCCGTCTAAAACATCAACAGACGGTGCTTCATCAAAATCGGTTATAAACTCTATAACATCATTACCTTCGTCCAGTAATCTTGCATTTTCGTTAAAATCTTTTAATACTTCATAACACCTCTGATCATCAACGGATGGTGCTAACCAAATATAATTTATCCCATTTCAACCATCTCATTATCAGATTAAGTAATAACTGCGTCTTACCCGATCCAGATGGTCCTATGATAATCATTCTGATGGAATTGGGTAACGCAGGGTGGTGTTTAACAGGTTCTCGTTTTCTTGTCGCTGAGAAATCAATTATATCCATATATTTTATAACATGAATTTATATTGTTTACGCTGTAAAGTTAAAACTCCAACTGCTGATTTAACTACGGTTACGACAAAAAATAAAAAAATAGCGTATGGTGGAAAATGTTCTGTATGCGGTAGAAAGAAATTTTCGTTTTTAGCTAATAAGCGCGGTGGTGATATTGCTAATTTGATGTCAAAGTTTCCAGGTACTCCATGGGCTAAATACAGCGGAGAAAAAACATCTACCAGGATATAATTATTGCGGTCCTGGTACTCGACTCGATATCAGACTTGATAATCAAGACCAACCAAAACCAGGCGAGGAACCAGTAAACGCTATTGATAAAGCTTGTCATGTTCATGATGTAGCTTATAAAAGTAAAAATCTACAAGACAGGCATATTGCAGATGTGAAATTAATTCATGCATTAAATTATATAAAAAAATAAAAATATTAGAGAATCATTAGCTAATTGGTTAGTAAGATCTGCGATGAAAGGTAAATTAGCGTTTGGGTCTGGTAATATACAATGGAATTAATTTATTATTCACCAAGAGGATGCTGGAAAGGTAAAGCAGCAATTAATAAACTTGCTGATGCAGCAGCAGTTAAACATTCTACTGCTAAAGCGTGGTTATCCAAACAGGCAATATGGCAAATTTACCTACCACCACCGAAACGAATTCAGTATGCGTATTTCGATGTTAGTGTTCCTAATGAAGTTCATCAAGCAGATATTCTGTTTTTACCACATGATACTGTACGCAGAAAAACATACAAATACGCGCTAACCGTTGTTGATGTTGGAAGTAGGTATAAAGAGGCAGAGCCGCTATCAACGAAAACATCATCTGAATTAGCCGATGCGTTTGAACGAATTTATCAACGAGGACTCGGACCACAAGGTGGTCTGCGATGGCCAAATCTATTACAGGTTGATCCTGGTAAGGAATTTCTTGGTCCAGTGTCATCGATGATGAAACAACATAATACCAAAATACGACGAGGACATCCTGCAATTCATCGTGATCAGGCAATTGTTGAACGATTTAATGGAACACTCGCTGAGCGGTTATTTGGATATCAATACGCGAGGGAATTTATTCAAGATAAAAGATATCGTGAATGGGTTGCAAGATTACCAAGCGTGATAGCTGCATTAAATAATGAGATTACACGAACAACCAACATGAAACCCATTAATGCAATTACAAAAAAAATATACCAACACAACGAAAAGATATTGAAAAACAAAAAAATATTGGGTGATGTTACAGTTAGATATTTATACGAGCCTGGTGAACTTGAAGGTGGTAAAGCGAGAGCGACTGATCCTATTTGGAGTGTTACCACACACAAAATATCCACCGTGACAAGATCCTCAGGTAGACCTGCAATCTACAGACTAGATTCGGCTGCTCCTCAACGTGGATTTACACGTGAACAACTACAAATAATTCCCGAGGATACACAACTACCACCGCGATCACTTAACTAGCGCCTCTACGTCGATTACATTCGAGACAGGTCAACATGGTATTTTCTCGTGTGTGACCGCGACTATTATCTTTTCTGTCTACGGTAAATTGTCTTGAATCATTACTCGAATACCGCCACAGCATTATACAATTGCAACTTGCACAATGATTATTCTGCTGCTGTTTTAACTCAATAATAAATTCAGCATCAATATCAAAGTAGCGTTTATTTTTTGTATCAGATTGTTTGTATCCGATTAATTTTTTTCTTATTATATCATCATCGATGATGTTAAATTTATCAACGATTTCAGGAATTATAATTCTCCGTAATTTAGATATTTTTCTGACCCTCGATACCGCTAAATAGACTAAATTTGACCACTCGATGCGATCGTCCACAATCCAAACTCGTGTATCAGAAATAGTTCATCGCTAAGACGAATGGATCGTCATAGCGTATCCCAACACCCATGGAGATTTGTCAGCGTGTAATGCATCTTCGACCACATTGATATCAACAGCGACAATATCATTTAATACGAGAGTTTGCTTCTTAGTCTGTCCTGGAATATCAACATTAATATTCTGTTTTCGTGTATCTGATGGTCTGTAACATAAGGGAACAGGCAATTCTGAATATTTTTCTTTATGCAGCTGAAATAACTGCTGTTGTAAAGCGTCTCTGATTATTTTTCTGCTTGCTACTATCAAATCGTTGGGTCTCCATAAATTTAAAAAATCACTCATTGAGGTCTCTGAGATCACTCCACGTATTATTTCACACTGAATTTTGTTTGATTGTAACCTGATTAATTTTTTAAATTCCTTTAAATTTTCATCGAGAGCTCTATGATCATCATCTATTTCTTCGTAATAATCAACGAAATTTTTTAACCAATCATGTGGAGGTGATCCAACAAAAGGCGGCGGTTGACCATGATCGCCACACATTATTATAGCGGTATTTTTCGTCAGCAACCAATCAAGAATCGTTTTTAATGTATCCAATGACACCGTACATATCTCGTCCCAAATAATTATCTTAGGTATATATTTTTCTCCCATTCGTTCAGGAGTCCATGTATCCCCGCGCCACCGAAAGAAACTATGATACGTGCACGATTGTACTTGCCTTTGTTTCATCTCGCGTACAAGTCTATGTGTGGGTGTCAGCACGATCATATCTGAATTTCAAAAAACATTAATTGCTCGAGTCGTTTTGCTGCATCCACCAGGTCCAATGAGATATACTGTGTTATATATAGTTATTGGATCACTCAACGACGGCGCTTTCGACATTTCTGATATTTTATTACACTTACGATAAAAATCTTTCATTGGAACATCTGCTGATTCTGTATAATTGTATAATATTTCCTTTTTTATTCTCCACGAACCCCATCGTTCTTCATTACTTGTAAATTTCATAACAGATTCTAAATATTTACTTGAAATATAAAACGAACTTGTTGCGACTCTGACTGCGGTCTCAGGAAATCTATTAATCATCGATAATAAATTTATAGAAACATAAGCCAACATGGAAGATCTTAGATGAGTATACTGTGGGGAGATATCATTTATGTAACTAACGATCGTACCCAATATTGTTCCGTCGGATAAATAAACACTTTCTCGATTTACAAATATATT
Source organism: Sinohyriopsis cumingii (assembly GCA_028554795.2). NCBI lineage: Eukaryota > Metazoa > Mollusca > Bivalvia > Unionida > Unionidae > Sinohyriopsis > Sinohyriopsis cumingii. Next base: position 2,595,110 of record CM068825.1, read on the forward strand.
TCTCGCTGTTGTATCAGCAATTATAAAATCGTACTTGGCATCATCTAAAATTAATCGTGCATGATGTCTTTTATGATCATATGCACCACCTTGAGTAAATTTACCTATAATTTTTCTACCGAGATCTTTTGCGGTTTTAAGTTTAATCTCGAGAATTTTAGGAGCTTCTTTGATAATATTATCTTCGGAAACATCAGGACATTTTTCCTTAAACTCGCTAATAACTTCATCAAAACTGACAGAATCTGGCATGGGCAACCAAACTTCGGTATGTGCATGATATGATATAATCGCCTCACTAACCACCAACGATGTCAGTATCGCACAATCTAGCATATATCGTAATAAAACTATAGGCACCCAACGTTTTTCACAAAAATGTCTGCCAAACCAAACATAACAAATCTTGTGTAGATTTTCGTTAAACTCGAATGATTCAACACAAGCGAATCCAGTCAGATCAAAATCAGGTAATGGTCCATTAATTGCCACTCGCGCCATCTCGTTTGTGGGGTGACCGAATCTTTTAAAGTACACAGAACAATCTCCGTATCCTAGAAAACTTCCCGGATAACATGCAACCATATCAACCGAAATAACATCATTGTAATTATATTTGGTATTCCATAATCCACCGTGTCCGTATTCGACGCAACTTGCACGTACGTCCTCGAGTAAATCAAATCGTGTTGGTTTCCATGAATTTCTTTCTCTAGCGAAATGAGCCGGAACAGATGGAACGGTAAAATAATTAGTTAGTAATTTGTCAGTAGTTTCCGTGGAGTGCTTGCACTCTAAAAACTTTTCCGCGAGATTTTTCATCTCGTCGTGGAGATATTCTGCTCGATATATTTCACCATTTGGTCTAACAAACTGATCAAATCCACCTTCCTCATTACTTTTAAATAACCATACCGATACAGGATCGTTTTAACTTATTTCGTTAATAAAATCAAACATACTCATATCTGACGGGTAAAATCTAACAGTTCGATCACGTGGAAATATTGTTACTGCGCTAGTCCTTGCATGCGCGTTATGATCAATAATATTTATTGGAGCTCCTTTCGATTTATATTTTGATTCGTACAGTACTTCTCCCGTTATTGTTGATACTGCTATTGGAAATTTTAATATTTTTCCTAACTCAGCAACATCTTTTATTGTAGCACCGGTATCCTTAACTGAATCAGCCCACGAGTTTATTTTTTTTACGTCTTAAATCAGTTAATCCGTTTCCACGCATCGCGTTTGTAAAGTGTTCTATTACTCGTTCGGCTACACAATTTAAGTTTGAAAAATTCATGGGTGCTAGTTTATCAACGTTGGGTTTTTTATTTATCTCATAGATTCCATAAATAACTGCTGTTACAGGATACGCTCGCTCATAATACGGTTTGTCAATACCCGTCAATAGACCCGTTCTGGAATTTTTACTTAATATGGCAATTTTATTATTACCAAGGACAGGATCATATTTGTCACGGATAATCGAACTACCTGTTTCTGTTAATACAATAAATTTTACTTTGAAGAAATTTTTTTGATTGCCCTCGTATTCAGTGATGTAGTTAATGATAGTTGCCGCTCGCTTATCATTCGTTGTGGCATCCTTGACAGTATTGCGAATAATCTTGAACGTTGACCATACATGAGATGCACCATCCGTGTAAAATTCTTTCTTGGCGTCGTGAATTTTCGAGATGAAACTTTTATTTTTCGGATCAACCAGATCTCGTACTGGTAAGTTAGGAGATAATCTGTCGAGATTAAATTTATATTTAGAAGGCCTAGTTTGGGATAATCTCTCAAACTCGTTCATATAATTAAAACAAATATTTAAATAAAAAATATTATATATACAATGTCTCAATGCAGATGGTTGATGATCGGTTCAGTAAATCGATGCAATAAATCCTGCAGAAAGGAATTTTGCTGGATGCACTTACAAAATATACGGCGAGGAAGTCTAGGACCAATACCGTGTCTGCGATGTGGCATTGGGGTGCGAGGAAAAACAGAATTATGTGGAAAGTTCGGTGGAAAACGGTTCAGAAAACTTAAAAGATATTATGACAAAGAAATAATAATAGTGAAAACGCTATAAAATCCGTGGAGAATTATATATCAAATTTTCAGACAAACAATGATTTAAACAAATAATATTATTTCATAAATGGAGCAAAATATATTTGTCCCACATCCTGTCATTAAGAATTACGAATCAGATCGTAATGGTGTGATCAGAAATTGTAGGTTGAAGAGACCAGTTGGTACTGTTGATAATTTTAGTTATCTTAGATTTACTGTTCAGAAGAAAAATTATCTCTGTCATCGTTTCATTTACGAGTGTCACAAGGGTTTGATCAAAGATGGTTTTGTTATTGATCATATTGACGGAGATCCTCAAAATAATAGTTTATCTAACCTTCGAGTTGTTATGCAGAGCGAGAACTCTGCATGTGGTAATACTGGAAGATGCAAAACAATCGGAAAGAGGGCGGTAAGTTCTGCAAACATAGAAACTGGTGAAGAAATAATATTTCGTTCGATATGTGCTACTGCGAAATATTTTGATATTTACCCGCATTCGGTACAAAAAGTTGCAGAAAATATATATAAAACCGCTTTCTCAAAAAAAATAAGCAAAAAGTCACCCTTCAATATTGTTAACTATCATCACCACATTGAATTATATTTATTTTTTTGGTCAGAAATTATCATTATTATACTACTTGCCTGAAGGGGGATAACTCCGTTAAGCATATTCATGTAACTGAGTTACTTCCCCTTGACCGTGTTCACGATCGAAAGCGGAAAATTGCTGTAACACATCTATTTCAAATTTGCGATGTATTTTTAACCATCTACGTCGTAATTAATTACTTGTAGAAAGATATTTATGTTTTCTAACTTACAAACAGAAAAAAAATAACTGCAGTTACATTGTATAATAGTAGATTCGTTGCAAAGATACATTTATCATTTTGATGATGGGGAAAAACCCAAGAAAAATCCCCCAATTATGGGTTTTTCCGGGTTTCTCCACTATATATACTGGCCTCATACACTGTGTTTTGCCCTTAAACTTGCTAGTGTGCGGTGGCAGACTAGGAGTTATGGGGCCGCCTCTAAACTTGCTGTTATGGGGTTTAATGTTGTGTTTTGCCTCTAAACTTGCTAGGCTGCGGTGGCAGACTAAGAGTTATGGGGTTTAATGTTGTGTTTTGCCTCTAAACTTGCTAGGCTGCGGTGGCAGACTAGGAGTTATGGATTGTGCTGTCCTTAATTAAGATTATATGTTCTGTGTGTCCTCTAAACTTAGTAGAATGCGGTGGCAATCTGCGAGTTTAATGAGGATTGTCTTTACCCTCTAGACCGTTGTTTGACGGGTTAGGGGCTCTCACAGGGGGTTGTGTTTCGTGTGCCCGTTGAACTTTGATAGAATGCGGTGCCAAGCTACGAGTTCTGGGTTGTGTTGTCCTTAACTAAGATTTCATTCATTGTATATATTTCATGTCATTCATAATATATGTTGTGTTCTGTGTATCCTCTAAACTTAGTAGAATGCGGTGGCAATCTGCGAGTTTAATGAGGCTGTAAATATGTAAATACTATGTGTTGTGTTCTGTTCTGTGTATCCTCTAAACTTACTAGAATGCGGTGGCACAATCTGCGAGTTTAATGAGGTTGTAAATATGTAAATACTATATGTTGTGCCGTCCTTGAAACATCCCGACGAACTCGCTTAACACTCGATAGGGGTTCTATTGGGATAATTTTTGTTTTTATTTTAAAGATTTATTTATTACATAATAAACCATGAAAATATCAAAGATATTATTTCTGCTATCAAAAAACTAGAAGAAAACGGAATTAATATATCTGATGAACTAAATCCTGAAAAAATAATATCTGATTTTGAAACGTTAGAATAAGTATGTTCTATCATCTGAATATAAGTTCATAAAGCGGATTCAGGCAGCTATGTTTCAGTCAATAGCTATGGTGAGCGATGATCAAGTAAATGAATTTATTCCTCTTTCTGTCGCAGTAGAAAAGGTCAGATCGGGATTATCCAGCGAGTACGAAACGAAAAAAACAATCAGTACCCGCATAAGATACTTAAGAAAAATTATGTCAACAAGTAACGACCAAAGCAACCCTGTCTGAAATATTTTATTTATTCTGAAATATTATATTTATTCTGAAATATTTTATTTTTTCTGAAATATTATATTTATTCTGAAATATTATATTTATTCTGAAATATTTTATTTTTTCTGAAATATTATAATTATTCTGAAACTGATGGGCTAGTTGGTACTCAGATTTATGTAAAATGATCAAATTTGCAATTTTGATGGGTTAGTTGGTACTCAGATTTATTATTTTTTTCTGAATTATTATATTTATTCTGAATTATTATTTATTTCTGAAATTGATGGGTTAGATTTATTTATTCTGAATATTTTAAATTTCAGTGAATTGCCTATTAGATCGTCGGGTAAAGTTGCCTGATTCTCTAATTGATTTTAATTGAATAAAATATCAAAACCAGTAAAAATTTTAAAAAATCAGTACAATTAGCTCAAATATCAGTAAAATTAGCTCAAAAAATATGTAATTTTTTACTGATTTACTGGTTTTTACTTTACCAGACGATCTAATAGACAAAATCACCCAAGATGGGTAAAATACACCTCAAAAACACGAAATTTGTTGATTTTTCACTGAAATTCAGAAATAAAATAAAATATTTCTGATAAAATAAAATATTTCTAATAAAATAAAATAAAATAAAATATTTCTGATAAAATAAAATAAAATATTTCTGATAAAATAAAATATTTCTGATAAAATAAAATAAAATATTTCTGATCCACCACTTGTTTTTATTTATTCTGGAATATTATTTTTTAAGTTGATCGACTTTAATACAGGAGTGTCCATAATTTAGAATCTGATCTCTGCTACAAATGATCTCGATAATATGTTTCAGACGGAGCTCATCTAACTGTTCTTGTGTTAATAAGAAATCCTTGCTTCCGTATTCATCAATAACTAAATTAACGTTAAATTGTTCTGTGTTTTGTGAAAACACTGTTCTGATAGCGTTTTCAAGTACTTCCTTGTCATGTATAAAAACCCTCACGTGCTGGTACATTATATAATATTTACTGTATGTTTAAAATCAAAGATCTATGATTTCACATACAGATGTATCACAAGCTCTTCTCCACGTATGTCATTTAAGCGATTAAGGTGGTCTGTGAGCTTAAAATTTATTCGTGTTAACATATTATTGTGACACCGCAGGTACACAGGATTAGTTGGTTCCTGCACGATTAAACTTCCAGGGGAAACTTGTGGTGTAAATGTATATAAAATATATCCCTGCTGAGCCTGATTTGATTTTCCGAGATCTATTTGATAGCTACCATCGACTACGTCACAAACCAGATTGACCACGATCGTGCTGGTTATATTAACAATTCCCGGAGATACGTGCCTGCCGCCGCCATGTGGATCATTATTATATCTTAAAACAGCTGAAGTTGTGTCAAATTCTGGTAATGTAAATTTTAATAATTATTCGTCGGTTTTTTTTTAATGATTGGTAAATAGATCATTAAAAGAATAATTTAATCTTACACCTGTTAATTTACCTCCAGATGTAATTCTTGTGACCAATCTACCAACAATTACTGCATTAGCATCACGAAAATCTGATATAACTTTATTTAAATGTTGTATTGACTCAATTATTTGTTGTTTTACATCATCGCTGTAAAATTGTGTAATACTAGAAAATAAATTCTGTAAAATTTTAAATCGAGTTTGATATTCATCCTTAAATTTTTTACTTATTGATTCTATTACTTCTTTGGTAATTATTTTATTGGAAATTTCATAATTAAAAATAATTCTACCAACGTGCTCATGAACGGGGTTTCCATTAATATAATTTAATCCGCTTGCATAATTACTCACATTCGTAAGAAAATCATTTAATTTTGGTTCTGGTGGTCCTTCATACACTGGCGGAACATCAGGCCAACCTAGTACGGATCTTATCGTGGACTGATAGATATCAACGGCATAATCAGGAGAATGTATCTCAACCGTCGAGGATAGCGTCGGTTCATGAACGTTAATTGGTATTTTTGCTTCTTTTCCGGTTATTGATTTTATTCTACGCTGAAATTCTTCATTGATTTGTTTGATCTCATAACTACCAGTGGGTATTCCAACATTTATCCAGTCAGGAGTACCATCTGGTTTGTTCTTGTTAGCAAATACAAGCAGATTATTTGCTGGTGTACCATTAAATGATTTTGATCTGATATTTGGCCAGCTGTAATATACCCGTAATTGCGCTAGTGCTATTTCTTTTACTGGAATTGCAGTAGGAAAGTTAATACTAAATTCAGGATTAGTTGAACTTACCGAGATCATCGTTTTCTTTGGCGGAGTTGTATTAGTCACGATCTGCTGGAGTAATTCTGTCATTATTAATACTTGTATCTTTAATACCGATACCTTCATGATATATTTTAGTTATCATAGAAAACTCGAAATCAGATATAATTCCATCACTGAGACTCGCTGATAACAACGAGGATAATTTCGAGTATGCTACCGTCGCTGTGTGTAATTTTATTATGCAATCAGATAATTTTTCGTTCGTGCAAGTACATATTTTTTTGCGATGATATTAAACACACCTGCAATAGTTGTTGCTGCTGAAATACAAATAGTTACGGCTACTGGTGCCATCATTGTCACCGCTGATAACATAACACCCGTTCCAGCAACAACAGCGGATACAGAATAAACAATCACGTCGACCATAACTAATCGTCGTCGATATTTTTTTACTTTTACTGTATATTGTTCGACTCGATCTTTTAATGCTGCCTGCCATTCACGCGCTTGATTGTACCTGTACTGTGCACCGTCTATATATTTTTATACAGTAACCAGTTGAGGTGTTTAAGCTACAAATTCCAAACACCACCAGTAAGATGTTGCGGTTAATTTCTTATCAGCTGCTTCCAAAATAAATATTTCTTCGGTTCCGCTATTTAATATAACAGATATAACCCCGGAAAACCTATCCGTTGAATGACGCCATGGATACGTTGTAAATATTTCAAATTTTGCAGCACTAAACACAGACAGCCTGTACACGCCAGTGACTGTTGCGGTATATTTGATAGTTTTATTTTGCTGCGACCACGTTGCAAATCCCGATGATACTGTGTATACGATGTTTGTGATATGTCCGGGAGTTATTCCAGCTGGAATTTTAATCAAATTGGTTTTATTAACGATCTCAGGAATCCCCGCTACGATGTCTTGCTGTGTTCGTTTGATCGTGTCTAGGTTAGTTTTGATATCAACGAGTTTTATGTCAATGGTGTGCGGAGTGCTGAAGAATTCTTCTGCGGTTTTTTGATAGTTTCTGAGAAATCTTGCAAAAGCGCCCACGTGAACGTCATACTCAGCCCGCAGCGTTGATAATTTACCATCTACGGTGTCGACGTATTTTTTTGTTGCTGCGTCTTCGTCGGATGCTGGATCTCTTAAAACTACTATTTTATTTCCGTTCATGCTGAGTTCACCCGTCATTGTGTCGCCGGTGTTTCTCACACGACTAGCAACACTTTTTGCAATTTCATCTCTGATGGTTGTAAACGATACACTTGAATCTTTGATTCTACCACCGTCAGTAAACACAGGAATATTATTTGTAACTGCACCAAGTACTCGTCGAACTATATCATTCCATCTAATGTTGCTCGTTTCTAGTTTACCATATCGATCCTGAAAAATAACAACCTCATCTGGATCAACTCCAGCAAGATTCATGATATCAGCGAGTTCATCTTTAGTCGCGTACTTTGACAGATCAACGTCGCCGGGTTTTTTCTTAACGAGTGAGGATCTTCTTCCGTAAATATCAACCATTATAATAAGACCTGTTGTTTAAAATGCTTTACGCGCAACGAAGCAGTTGCTTGTATAATCATGTACAACTTTATGTGGCGGTTTGGATGATTTTGATATAGCGTTAAGTACATTAATTACTTCACGGTCACATATTGGCGGATCTGTCATTGTTTGTGTGGGTAGCGTTGAATACCAAACTTTACAACCAAAGGTTCTTACGTGAAGTGGTGCGACATACTTGATAAATTCAACGGGTTGAGCTAAGCCGTATGAATCAAAATAAACGATTCCACGTGGATCAACCGCGTATGATACCCAATGAGTACCGGGTGCTGAATTTGAGTCGAGATTAATAATACCTGTTTCGAGTTTGTTTGGTCGGTCCGGCAATTGATCTCGCATAAAAACACCTCTAAAAGCTTTTATTTATAATTTTTTAGCAGCATCAAGTAAATCAAACTTTGATGCTGGAGTATCTAACGTGGAAGCCTCAGACCTCTTCCCCAACGAGATCCTGGTAATCTTAGACCGCGTCCCTTTTTTTGCTATATCGTCCACCAGTAATTTTTTCGAAAACTTTTTTACCCGCCGCTCCAGCAGCACCTAACGCAGCAGCTTTTGCTAACGCCGGTACAGCAGCTTCGGATATCGCAGGTAACGCAGCAGCTTTTTCTGCAAGTAGTGCTGGTATTTCAACTAATAGTGGGAAAAATCCACCTATTTTAATCATATCTTTTATAGCGCTAGGAGAAAGATGTAATTGAACTCCGGTTTTTGATTCTAGGGCTTTATTGAAATGTTTAATCTGATTATTTGTCAACGATAATTTGTTTGGACCACCACCAGTCTGATCTCGTTTTAGTGATATTTTAGTTCCACATTTGTTGACGGTTTTTGATTGAAGCTTTTTGACCTGACCAGGAGTCAGAGTAACATTAACATGACTATACGACATTTTTATATAAAATATATTTTTCTAAATAACATGATTAAATATTTTCCACTGGTGCATCAACGACCCTCATCCGACCACTACCACCTTCAAGTAACATGGCTTTATCGCTGAGTATGACCGCGATTGCTCTATAATTAGCACCACCTGTATTTAATGTTGCTTTAAGATGTATATCAACGATAGATTGTTTTGATAGATCAAGATGCTCCAATGAAAAATAATAAATCGGATATAATTCTTTAAAATCTAATTGTGATATCTGCAACCCAGTATCAACATTTTGATCACGTCCCATGAATGACATTAAACGATGATATACACGTCCTATACTATTTTGCTCATAATTTAGTTGTATATTCTCTGTTGGTTCTTGTTGTCCGTTTATCCGTAAGGAAATATCTGTAATACCTAATTTATTAAATATCATATGAGAGCGAGTTTGATCATCTAATCGATTAGTTTCCTGAAAAGCAATAAAAATATGTCGCGGTGCAGAAACACCTTGTTGTGATGCTATATGCCATGTAAACTGACCGTTAACGTTAGCTTGCATACTATCTGTGCTTGTTGTTAACCATCACAACAAGGATTTACCACCAGTGTCCATGAAAGAAATCAACTTTTGTTTTTCTGCGATCGTTGGAGTCATTACCGGCATCCACAGTGAAAGTTTCGATAATACTACTTTACCAGCATCACCAAGAGGTCTCCACAGAGCATCGTTATCATCACCCTTTCTTACAAGAACAACCGTGTGTCTAACTCCAAAAATAACCTTTCTAACATTTCTACAAAATCCAAAAATATGCGATAGTGGAATTGTACATGAAAATCTTCTACTGTCTCCTAGCAACATTTTTCTGCGTGCTGTAAATCCTAAGTTGAAATTATCATTAGAACCATGAACCACCGGCCACACAGCAGCATCAGCGGTATTAGTATCGTTTCTTGGTCGTCTTATATTATACTGATCGCTTTCAGGGTAATCAGAATTATCTTTCACAAACATCATTGTGGGACCTGCTGATCTTGTATAATCATCAGAATATCTTGCTAATCCTATTATTGTTGTAGCAACGTCGACATCTTTCTGAACCGATTCGATATTTTTTCCATCGATCATATAAGTGGCGCTATCAAACAGTGCCATGATCCATTCATCTTTAAGCACAGGTGCCTCCATGTCAAATGAAGTGTTTGATATACGCTTGAACATTTATTATAATTATTTTCGTCTAACACGAAAACCGGGTTTGGGAACTCCACTTCCCGATATCATACTTGAAATATTATTCCCAGATTCACCTGCTAACGCCGCTAGTTTTTGATTTGCAGCCTGATTTATTATTTTACTAACATCTGCAGGCATAATTTCAGTACTTGGTAATTTTACTGGTGGTTGTGATTTTCGTCGCAATAATCGTGCTAGTCTTTCTTTGATTGCCGAGAAAGCCCTACCAGCAACATTAACAATTGCTCCAGGAGCTTTATCACGAACAATATCAATAGCTTTCATCGATAATTGTTTCGCAACAGGCGCTACTTTTAGAGCTATCCTTGTAAATAATCCCCGTACAACATCACCAAGTCCATCTCCATAAATTGCTCTATAGGTTGGTAATCGCGAGTTTACTGCTCTGACCTGTACAGATTTACGATGATTATTATGTATGATCATCTTTTTTAATTTACCATTTATCTAACAACTAGTCATCAACAAGTTCATCGAAAAGTTCTCGGTAAACTCCGATATCCATGATACCACCTTGAAATAATCGTCGACAAATATCAGATGCTTCATTAATTATTTCTGGTGAATTATTTCCGGCACGTTTTCCTCCCATAAGAACTTCTAACCGTGACACATCATTAATGATATTATCAGGACAAACAAAATTATTTTCTCCCGATGTAGTCAGAAAAACACTTCCTACAGCGCTCGGAGGATCTCTTTCTTTACCCAGTGAACGTAATTTCTCCCGTTGTTTAGTTTCTATATCTTTGAATATTTCTTCTTCTTGCTTCCATTTTTCTTCTGCTTTTCGCTTCATTTCTTTTGCAATCTGCTTCCTTTTCTCTCCAGATGGTTTTTGCGGTGAAGAAGATTGCTGTTGTTCTATTTGTTGCAGAGGTGGAGGAAGCTGATACTGGGAGAGTTCTTCTTGTTCTAGTTGTCTTACTCTCTCTCTCTATAAAGTACTTCTACTTCTTTATAAAGATCTTTGTATTCCGAATCACCACTTTCAACCCGTCTTTTGTTTGCATATATGCGATATATCCATTTAATAAGATTCATTTGTCCTCTTATGAGGGTGGTTTAAAATATCAGATTTCTAATATTTTATCGGGTAATTTTTTCTTTCAGTATTTCTAATTTCTTCAACAACCCCTTCTTTGAAATTTGCAATTAATTTTATATTTTCTTTTATTGGTTTGGGTTTAGGTGCAAGTTCTTTTTTTACGTCGGTGACTTCAGTACGAAGTTTTCCAATACTTTCAAGTATTTCCTCACCAACGGGTGGAGGTTGAGCCGCAGCTATATCAATTGGAAGATCCCGTAAAATCTTCTTTGTCTGTTTAGTTCTTCTTGCTATTTTTTCAGCTTGTGCCGCAGTTTGTTCTAATACCGGAAAAATACCCTTTTTCCTCTTCTCATCTTCCTCCGCAATATCCCCCCATATAGTTTTTTCAACAGCCGCTGAAACTTTCTCAGTAGCTGTAGTGACGGGTTTAAACAGATTTTTAGTGTCCTCTTCATACTCAACTTGTGCTTCTTGCTGCGCTTGCAAGTTTTTTCTAAATGAGTCTCTGACAGGAAGAAATTTTTTAATTGCTTCTAATCGTTCTCGTGCTATTCTTGCAGTATGAGATTCCGGATGTACCATTATTTTAATATAACAATTTTTTAATTAATAGCACCAGAGAAGGCGCCTACTAATGTTGGTCGTCCGTGGAAATTAAACAAAAAGTAAATAAACACGTAGAGTACTTTATTTTTCAGCTACCTTTTCGAACTAAGGTTTTATTGATGGGGTTGGTTTCAACAGAAATAAAACATCTCAAGGAAACGTTTATTTGTAAAAATCTGGACCTTTCTACGAGATGTTTTATTTTTTTTTTGTTTATTTTTTTTTTTTTTTTTTTGTCGGAATTCTTGGGTCTGTTTGCCCTTTCTGCTGCTCCACCCAACTCTGTTTGAAAGATGCATACACGATCATTTGAATATGATAAGCAGGTTATGTCAATAGTCTTTCTAAAGTCAAGTCGCACGCCTGCTCAACAATTTAACAGTATTTCTCCTTTGACAAAATTATCTGACCAACTTCTCTTTGCACCCACCACTTATCCTTTGTTTAATAATTAAATTTATTGGAGCCCTGACGCTTCTTGGAAAGAAAAAGCTTGTAGCCGTATGGTTTAAAATTGTATAAAAACCAGCGAATAATCAAGTACGCCGAGCTATCGCTTCGTTTGCTTGGAAGCCAAGGTATTTCGAATAATGTCAATCCGGAAGTGAGTGTGATTTGCGCGGGAGTATTGGTTGTATAAATCAGCACAAAAGCGAACGAAATATTTCTATTTTAAAAATGGCTTTTGTGTCAGAGGAGGACCTTAATGATGAGTTTGAGCTATTCAGTATTACTTTAGACGATCCTGTTATTATCGGCAAACGTAATCAAATTTCTCTCCTCTCTTTCTCCACTATTTTAAATGGGTCTTGAAGGGCCTGAAAATAGTCTCCGCTCTAAACTACGTACTTGCATGACCTATCGTGGTTTATAGTGTCAAATTTCCAGACTGTGATGGCAATATAAAAGGCTATATAAAAATACACGGCGTATAAGACGCATGAACTCCAAGGTAGAAAGCCACATTCAGAAACTGGTGACACTTTCACATGCAGTTCAGACAATACAGAGTCGAGATATAGGAATATATATTGCCATATACAGGTCATTCCCAAAGAAATTGGTGCTGGATAATTTTCCTTATTGTGCCAGAGCAGCTGGCAACATTTTTTAAAAAATTTTAGCAGATACAATCACAGGAACAATGCAAATTGGTTTAAATCTTCTTTTACATATTTAATTTATTTTATAATTGACTGCGCCATCATTGTTCCAGAAGGGATTCCAAGAGAGTTGATCACTGAATCTTATAGCTTGTATGCATCAAGACTATACCTACAGAATAGTAATTTATTTCATGCATTCTGATGTCAGCACTATATGTAGAAAAGCAATCAAAAACTGTAAAAAAAATTTAATTTATATTTATCAACCAAATACACGCTTTTGGACAAAAACTAAATTAAAAACAACCCATTGGTTTTAAACACAATAAAAAATCATAGAAAATAATAATAAATACTTTTGCCCTGTCCAGAATTTATAACCGTATATATAATATTTACATCTGTGATTATACAAGATAAACAAAAAAGAATAAAGAGTACAAATATCTTGTCAATTTGAAATTTTTTAATTTTATAACTGGTTACCTTGACTCTAATCTCCCTGTTGCTTTAACATTTTTACCTTCTATAGTTTATAGAGTGTCTGAATACTCTTGAAATGGATTGTAAAAACATTTTTACACTGAGATTGAACTAAGGTGCCAAAGTGATCACTGCATTGAGCTTCTGCAGTAGGTGGGCTTGACGAAAAAAGCCACCTCTATTACATCTAGCTTTATTCATCTACTCTCAATTTTCTTCTTGTATGGAATTTACATCAATATAGTTAAAACTGTTCAACTGGTATCTCAAAAACTTGTATGCAAAGACTGCTATAAGAACGGATGAACAAATAGAAAATGAAACGGTTACTTTTCATAAAAAAATTTATGTTCTATAATTCAACACAATCATGTTGACTAATGCCAATATTGATGTCTTCCCTAGTGCAAGAATTGTGTTCAATTTACAAGGTGGCTGCTTCAGACATTGTTACAGAGTGGGTTGCTTACAGTCAAACTAAGAAACTGTTGGTTATCTCACTGGAGGAACTTGATACTTTTGAAAGACAGGTAAAAATCACAAATTTAACTGCTGTAACTGCATTGAATATTTGTTTTTAACAGATTTCTCTATTTAATATGTTTTTCAATTTTACCTGTAGCCAGGTATTGATTTCACTGGTTGACATGTAATCAATATCAATGTGAAGTAATGATTATGATTGTTTATATGTGCATTATTGATCTCACTTGTAGAGATGTAATCAATATCGGTGTCAAATAATGAAGATTATGTATATGTGCTGTATATTTAAAATATACTTGTAGTATACTCTTCATTATTGGTCTGTTCTCTACAGAGATTGTCCAAGAGGCAGCAGCCCAAGGCATCCTCCTCCACATGCCACACAGTATACAGTATAGATACGATACAGACCTCAGATGCTGGGTAAGCTCTTATAGGAGTTACATTGAGTGCATGGAATTATTCCAATTTTGAAATGTCTGGATTGATGTTGATCCCCGATACTGCAAATTCTCCTGTAATAAGCATATTCTGCATGAAAAGCCCATCCACTACTTTAAAAAAAGAAATGGCTTCTCGTTGTTTTTCTGCAGAAAGCTCAGTATCAGTATATTATTTTGATATAGTACAATTACATTGGTTGTGTGTGAAGAGGCAAGAATGTGACCAAAAGTCAGCACTAATCATATACATTCGCAAGGTGTTTTAAGTAAAAACGAAACAGGTGTCAGAGGTAAACAACTGAATCTAACGAAAACTTAAACATAATTTATACATTGTTTCAAAATAAAAATCAAGTGTTATGAGTCTTATCAATGATTGCTATGCACATTGCATTGAAGTGCACAATTCAGGATATATTTTTCGGCAGTATTCGTGTTAGAAGTTTTTAACCTACATATATATAGTTCATGAAGATTGGTTCCACAACAGAGAAGATAATCATGGTCATTTTAATTGTTCATTTCCTTTATTAAAAACGGTCATTCATATATATATATATATATATATATATATATATATATATATATATATATACATACATACATACATACATAAGAAAATATTTGTTGGTATTTCTAAAGAATATCAGTGATGGTTTCAGTGCTCACTAGGGAAAAGGAAGAAATGAACTTGTCTTGGATTCCTTGATATTCTTTTTTTCAGCTAGTAGATGATCAGCACTCTTCTAGGACAGTAGATGTGCACAACTATTAGGGCCAGATTTTAAAAAAAAATTGGAGGGTTATAAACAAAGTCTGGTGCCTCATTTAGATTTGGGTGGGGGGTAAACAAAGGTTGGTGCCAGTTAGATTTTTTGGGTAACTAGGTTGGTGCCAAAATTAGACTTTTTGGGTGAACATGACAGTGCCAGTGTTAGATTATTTTGGGGGTAAAGAAAGGTTGGTTCCACAGTTAAATATTTTTTGGGTAAACAAAGGTTGGTGAGACAGATTTAGGGATAGGTAGATAAATGAAGGTTTGTGCCACAGTTTGAATTTTGAAGGGTAAACTTAGGGCTATTCCATTTAAACATACCCCGGAGGGGAGGGGAAGGCACATTCAAAAATGGGTGACCACACATTGAAGTGATTTTTTTTCTACCACTACCAGTCATAGCAGTGAATTTTGGACCCCCATGCCCATGCATAGAAGCAAATTTTGGAAATTCATTTCCGTGCATACAAATTACTTTAATAGAAGTGAATTATATGTTGATTAATGTTTATTATTTGTAACTTGAATAGAAGTATTAAACTTAATAGTCAGAAATAAAATATAATGGATCTAATCAATATTTATAATTAAAGATAATATGATAAATAAAAAACATTTTGTGAATAGTAATAATAAAATGAGCTGTTCATTTTTGATCAACCGGGTATTTATGGTTTTCAAGTTTAAGGATGAAACATTGCCTTGACAGTTTATTTTGGATTAAAAGCACAATATTTACATAGTTTAAGATCAATATGATTAACAGCTCCTAAATAATAGTACCCAGAAATTATATATGAAATTTGATAGCAGGGCCATACATGTAAGTTTTAAAAATTATTTTCAAGTTAGACAAGGTAATATGTATTTTATATGAAGGGATTAAAGAAATTTTAAAAACCACAAGATGCCTGAATTACTTTTATTTTCTGTAAACATGGAAAATGTTCCCCAACAGACTGCGAACATGCAGCTTTAATTGTCTTGTATAAAGATGACACATGTCTCATATCACACCTTTTACACACAGTATCACTGGATATTCAGCCAACCCATTTGAAGTTTTTACATGTTTATATGTTCAAACAAACATTACAAAACAAAAACATTACCATACTATATATATATGTATACGGTTGTTGTCTTTCCCAGGCTTTATTGTTGTATCTTGCCTTAATTAGTCAAATATTACACCTGTAAAATTTCTGCAATTTTCAACCACACAAAACTCATTGGATCAGCAGATGCATGTAGTTCAGAAACCAAAAACAATTCCACAAAACAGTTTTCCCATGACAATGAGTAATATTTTGAAACATGGTAGTTTTTTACAAGGTCGACATATTTGTAGAACCATAAAAACCATTATTTTCACAGTGATTTGTGAATAATTTGACCAATTTTCAATAATTTATCATTTCATATCTAAATTTTGCTGTCTTCAAATCAGTGAGAATGCAGAGATATCATTGTTTTAGAGGAAATATTTCAAAAACTCGTGACTTTTCTTTGAATGTTTACATTAACTGGCTGGAATTGGGTCTTTTATCTTACAACTCACAGAAGATTTAAGTAACAGTGCATTATTTATGGAGAGTACCAAACTGTATTTGGCCAGCCAATGACAAACCCACAGTGAGTAATAATATAAGAACAACATGCTGGGAACCAGTCCATTTCCGGCTTACATAGAAAAGTGTGAGCTTTTCAAATAAATTCACAGGAAGCATTCAAACACATGTACCGTCCACCATTTTTAATATTGCTCTTTGGTCACTTTTTGAAAATTCTTGACCTCATGTTATTTCATGCTGAAAATTGCATATTTTTTACATATGGTTATATATAAATGTGTTGTGAACATTCAGGTTAAAGAATAAATTCACTTTTTCTGTGTTCCATGTACTTCTGAAGACTTTCTGTGCCTTTTTATCACATGCCGCCTAACATTTTTGCATGAAATAGCATAATCATGAGTCATACCAAGTTGAAATTGTATGTTACTCTTAAAACCAATAGTGCATATTCATTATAGTGTTCTTGGATGGTGCAACATTAAATTTTGGATGTCCTAAATTTGCATATTTTCATAATAATTCTGACCCTTGTTTTGAGCAATATTACATAGTTCATGAAGCAAAGACAACTGTGGTGTCAGAGATAGAGAAGAAACTGGCACTAAGTTGGTTCTCAAGAAACATTTATGATTATGTATTTGTTTAAATGGAGAAATACTACAGATCAATTCTCTATTCCTTGGCTTATGATGACAATATTCATATTGATATTCACAAAATAATGGCATGAAAATTTTAAATGAATTTGTTTTCATTCTTCAAAATTCTGAAAAATAGTTGAACTTGTACCTCTTTTCCATCCTTACTAAACATGAACATTTTAATTGTAACACCGGTGTCTCTAGATAAAAATCCTACCTAGAACAGATGACCTGACATTGATCACAATCACATACATATTATCAATAGGTCTAGTATCACTGAGTCAGTGATACTCCTGTCGAGTCTCTAAGCTCGAAAATATATTACACAACAAAAGTTGTACAAATATTTTGTAATAAGTTTGGTATAATGAATGACAGTACGTCTGTATAATCCGATTCCTTGGTATAAACGTCTGCCTTTTCATACAATCGTTTTCGTGTGTTTTTGAACCCAAATTATGTCGTATTGTTGTCATTGTTTACATTTTGTACATACCAGTGTGCCAGGAAGAGTTACCAATCTTGCTGGCATGGGTGACCTTTGAAAAAGTCGTAATTCGTGGGTTTTCCGCAAATATTCGCACACATTTTACCATTATTCTCGTAAAAAGAACTACAAAGTATTTAAAAAGTAGGCGTAGGTGAGCGTATATGTTCGTTATTTAGTTTTCCAGCATTTTGAAAAATTCGTTTTTCGTTTTTTTTCCTGCTGAATACATTGTAGAAATGGCCCAATGTCATATACACTAAATATAGACATTTGACCTTTCAACCATATATACATTCGGATGTGATAATGTCGGCTTTTTACATATTAAAGCAGTGAAAGTACTGGGTGTAATGAGGTTGACATTTTGAGAAAACATTAATCTTGATCGCCAGTGCCTTCTAGCGGTGTCCCCTGTTGCTACTAACTATTGAAGAATCAGTGCTGATATTTTAAGCTAAACTGCGCGTAGCGTAATAAATTTGGTAGCAATGTTTCGCTCAGGCATTCGACTTCATACTCCTACTAAAACTTTTACATAGTATTTATAAATTTACGGAATGCCAGACCATTTTCCCACGCTATCGCTCGACATGACCATGATCGCGCCCATTTAATATGCTAGTGCAACGCAAAAAGTGGAATACTGTCTCCGTTATAGTCAACTGAAAATCAGTTTATACCTAGGTTCATTGCCTCATTTTCAGTCAGCCAATGAGAAGACAGCATTCTATTCTGTGCAGTGCACTTGCATATTAAGTAGATGCGATCATGGCCATGTCGAGCTATAGCGTGGGGAAAATGGCCTGGCATTCCATAAATGTATAACAGTACGTCAAAGTTTTAGTATGCATACAAAGTCGAATGCCTGTCAGAGCAAAACATGGGTACCAAAATTATTATGTTACGTGCAGTTTAGCTTAAAAGGTCAAATGAAGTCGCGTGAGAAAGTGCGCAATCTGGTTTATTTCAAGGTCGTGTTTTTTCGGAAGCACATACTTGTCATACAAATAGTTCTAACCAATCAAATGGAAGCTAAGAGAAGGGGACTTTTTCCAAGTTTGCGGAGTTTCAAATGTACGATTTTCAAACTTAATTCTGAGGCTGAAGAATGTCTCAACCTTGTGTCTATCGTCAAGTTCTCACCTCTAAAAGTCAGCCATATCCCCACATCTTCGACGGACCACATGTTGCATTGTATTTCTGTCGCCATTTTATGTCATGTTCTAAATATTCGGCTGCAGCATCCTTACCACATATGGCTACATCCGAAGACTTCCGGATATCCACGTTCCCATTGTTTCCGTATTTCCGTTACAATTCATCAGGAAATTGCTGATTTAGTTTTTATTTTCCCCGCGAATTACGATGAGTAATCTGCATTGACGTTATTTGGGGGGGGAGAAGAGAAAACAAACACCAACGGTGGCTTTATAGAAACATATTATTAAAATAAAATAGGCACCACCGATGGAAGCATTTTTTCTTTTGATATTACATGGCACAGAAGTGATTATTGCTTATTGATGACCATGCATCAAAGTTTTTTATTTTGCCGTCTGTGGGGTAGTGGTATGTTTAAATGGAATAGCCCTTAGGTTGAGTCCTGTGGATTTTATGATGAAGCATCACAAAACAAGATGGTGCTTACAACAAAGACCATATGAATAGAATAAGTGTCAACGGTAGATATACCTTTGTGTTCAATTGTGAAAGCTAGATTTATGCCATTGATCAATTAATCACTTGACAGGTTTGTTTTTGTCTTGCCAGTAAGTGCAGTCAGGTATCTTGTGGCTGCTGTTGGCATAGACATCAACGTTACAGGAAAAATGTGTTTTCTTGACACTGTCATAACATATTCATTCTGCTTATCACAGGTAAAAGGAGGTCAGTGACCTATTTTTCATACCCAAGTGACTGTGCTATGCAGCACATAGTATTTTCATTTTCATTCTTACTAGGCCTGCCCCATTTTATGTTACAGAATAGCAGTTGATGATGCAGAGGAGCTTTTAAATGCCTATGGAGGCCAGACACCAGTATCAAAGGTCAGTCATGACAAAAATTAAGCTCTGTTGTCTTGAAAATCACTTTGAGATACTGGTGTAATTCTAGCACCTCATGTGTTAAGCTCAGCTACACTCAACAGGTGAAATATGGGTCTTATCAGGTGGTTACTCAAATTAGCATAAATCAATCACTCTAGTACACCACATCATAATGTAGCATGCACCTATTACCATCTGTAACAACTGGACATTAATTGAGCAAGGTACAAGTCGGTGACAGCTGCACCCCACCTCACAGTGTAGCATGGACCGATCACCATCTGTAACACCTGGATATTAATTGAGCAAGGTACAAGTCGGTGACAGCTGCACCCCACCTCACAGTGTAGCATGGTCCGATCACCATCTGTAACACCTGGATATTAATGTAATAAGATACAAGTGAGTGGCAGCTGTACCTCACATAGTGTAGCAGGGACTGATCACCATCTAACACCTGGATATTAATGTAATGAGATACAAGTGAGTGGCAGCTGCACCTCACATCATAGTGTAGCAGGGACTGATCACCATCTGTAACACCTGGATATTAATGTAATGAGGTACAAGTGAGTGGCAGCTGTACCTCACATCATAGTGTAGCAGGGACTGATCACCATCTGTAACACCTGGATATTAATGTAATGAGGTACAAGTGAGTGGCAGCTGTACCCCACATCACAGTGTAGCATGGGCTGATCACCATCTGTGACACCTGGATGTTACATAGTATAGGGTACTTCACAGCATGGACATAATTTGCACAAAATAGACATCAAGTCCTGCACAAAAAGAAGCACCAAAACAATGAACAAGGTGTATTTATTTACCTTCATGCTAGTACACACCTGCCAGCCAATAATTAGATGTCCAGATTCCTCATTGTTTGTTTTTATGAAAATGATCAAAAATCATCACATATCGTTCTTTCGATTGTACATGTTGAGAGATTGAGAATAATCATGGCTGACTTACAATGGTCTCAATAAAAAATATGAAATAAATTCAAATGACTTAATGCTGTAGCTTCCATCCCATTCAAAGAAAAATTATAGTCTCTGATTTTTGTAAGCACATGGTTCCATTCACATGGTATGACCTTGATTGAATGCCATTCATTATTTGTAAAGGCAGCAAAGTTTTCTAAGAGTTATATATGGAGTCATGGATCACTGATTTCATTACCCGTGTCACACTTGGATCATGAAAGCAACATAAAAATGACAGCCAATATGATGAGTCTAGTGGACATGCTGGTAAAACCCACAAAGACCAAGACAAAAGTCAGACACAAAGTGCATCTTCCAATGAAGGATTGCATTCTATTGTACCAGTGTCACGGAAGAACAATATTACACCTTCAGGAAATTACTTGAAAGCTCCCACACATGTAGAATATGGTTGGAGGCATCAAGCATGAGAATCTTGAAGTTGAGAGGATTATTTATTTGGTTTTTCATGCAACAACGTGTAAAATAGAATATAAATGATCTATCATTTCATTGTGATGTTGACCATTAATGACCACGCCATTGGCCCACTGAAACATAGCAGTGGCAGATACAGTCCACATCTCATTGTAGCATGGACATGACCCCATCTGTAATACCTAGCTGTTAGTTTAGTGAGGTATAAATCAATGACGGTCTAGCACCCCATGTCACAGTGTAGCATGGACATGACCCCATCTGTAACACCTAGGTGTTAGTTTAGTGAGGTACAAATCAATGACAGTCTAGCACCCCATGTCACAGTGTAGCATGGACATGACCCCATCTGTAACACCTTGGTGTTAGTTTAGTGAGGTACAAATCAATGATGGTCTAACATCCCATGTCACAGTGTAGCATGGACATGACCCCATCTGTAACACTCAGGTGTTAGTTTAGTGAGGTACAAATCAGTGACAGTCTAGCACCCCATGTCACAGTGTAGCATGAACATGACCCCATCTGTAACACCTAGGTGTCAGTTTAGTGAGGTACAAATTAATGACGGTCTAGCACCCCATGTCACAGTGTAGCATGGGCGTGACTCCATCTGTTGTGTGGTTTAATGCCATTTTTCAGCACACAAAAGGCTACACATGGCAGCCAGTATTAATGGTGGAGGAAGAATCCGAGAAAACCCCAGAAAGAACCACTGACCCACAAGAAGCTACTGGCAAGCTTTCTCACATACCAACACTGGCCGAATCCAAGACTCGAACCCATGCAGACAGAGGTGAGATGGCAGTGATCTGTAACGTAGAGTGCTTTAGACCACTCAGCCACTCCGGGCCCCGATACTATCTGTAACACCTAGGTGTTAGTTTAGTGAGGTACAAATCAATGACAGTCTAGCACCCCATGTCACAGTGTAGCATGGGCATGACTCCATCTGTAACAACTGGATGTTGCTCAGTGTAGTGATGTACAAATTAGTGGTTGCTGCACCCCCACATTATAGTATATCATGGGCTAGACTCCATTTGTAACCTTGATTTTACTCAGTACAAATCAGTAACAGTCAAATTTGCAGTTTTTGTTGTACTAAATAAGACATGAGTAAAACTACTATGTGATTCTGTCAGCTGAGCAAGTTAAGAAAATGGCAGATCACCAGTAATGTAGTGTAAGCCTGTCCTGAACAATTAAAATGAATGCAATAAATGATTAGTCTTATAACTAATCAGAACAAAGTTTTGTTTCATTTATTAGTGGAAAATTTTATTTTAATAATTTTTTAAATTAATCACATATAATATATTATGCAGTATAACTTAACATAGTTTTAAATACTATTGCATCATAATAGATCTACTAAGGGTGACAAAATGTACATGTCGCTTAAGATGAGTGCAATCTTGAAACTACTTGTTCCACCAATGACTTTGTTTATCTCATGATACAACAACATGTTTATATATGTTGGTGTATGAGTTTGTGTTGACCAGGCAGGTAAGATGCATTTGTATGGTTTCATTTAGTTTTTGTTGACCAGGCAGGTAAGATATTTTTGTATTGTTTCATTTAGTTTAAAATAAAGATTTTTTTAAGAGGCCTGATAGCATATGGATATTTTTCCTGGATTTTGTTCATGGATCTTTGTTTTATTGGATTTTGTTCATGGATCTTTGTTTTAATGGATTTTTTTCATGGATCTTTGTTTTAATGGATTTTGTTTATGGATCTTTGTTTTGATACTTGCTGTGCAATCTGAATTTGTTATGAAATGAAGTTTTTTTTATTGGTTGAACAACCTTTTGAAGTCCTTGAATTTCATTTGTTGCCTTAAAAATCTGTTAAGAGATTTTAAAGTTGGTTTTTGTCTTTGAAAAGTCCTTGAATTTGTTGAAAACTCTAAGAATATTAAACTCTTTGTATACTATTCATGGAGGAAATACCAAAAGTTTAAACTGATTAAAATATATCACTTTTTAAACTCATAATTTCTTCCATTTTCACATTTTCCATAAATAATTAAAATTAAATAGAACAGGGTGGATCCAAAGACAGGAAATTACCAGATGGAGTAACATCCCTTTGCTGTAGTGGCACAGTCATGCTTCTACTTTTGTATTTATTTATATTGTGATAAATAAAGTTACAAATGAAGAAAGTTTGATTTCAATAACGAAAAAATGCCACTTAAAAACTTTGAGAAGTCCTTGAAAAAAAATCACCATGGCTAAACCATTTATTTCAGAAAATTTCCACCTCCTCTATTTTCACAATCACCAAGCATTGGATATTCTTAACAAACTTTACAATAATGCCATCTTTCTCTTTATCATAGGTAACCCACAAATTCTTTCACCCAGCTTTTCATATTTTCCTGGCAGTTTATCTGTTTTATCACCTTTTGATTCTACTGACTACACGGGGTGTCTGTTGGCCACTGTCTATTAACCCAGACTCTTTAGACATTACAATAGTACCAAATTACAGCACCCAGATTAGAATTGATTAGTGTAGCTGTTTAAAAGTGATTAAAGTGGATTTTAAAATAGTCAAGATATTGCAACATATTGCTTCACCCAAGATTGACAGTGGTCTGATTTGTCATCTGTGACCCTGAATTTTTTGCCATCTTTCAGTAGAATATTTACGTCAGTCATTGGTATCTAGATGTTTAATTTTCTGCTGCCATTATGCATGAAGACAAAAAGCATTATTTTGTTTTTTGATTTTTTTTCTTGAGATGAAATTATTGTGGAAATGAACAGTGTAACATTTTTAGAAGATAAATGTATTTAGAAGTCTATTTTTAGATGATAAATGCATTTAGAAATGTATTTTTAGATGATAAATGTATTTAGAACTGTATTTTCAGATGATAAATGTATTTAGAAATGTATTTTTAGATGATAAATGTATTTAGGGCTGTATTTTCAGATGATAAATATATTTAGAAATGTATTTTTAAATGATAAATGTATTTAGAAATGTATTTTTAGATGATAAATGTATTTAGAAATGTATTTTTAGATGATAAATGTATTTATCACCACTGGACCACTCTCTAGGTCTAGAGGAGTGCATTTTTCATGCCTTTATGTTGTCATTTTAGATAATGAACTCATTGGGTCCTATAAGTGTCTAATAAATTCTTGACAGCATCCAATAAGTGGAAAATATGTTGGATCTTAGTGCATTTAAGTCGGATGTTGGGATTTATAATTATTATTCCAGTTCATTGTGACTCTTTTTGTCATACAAAGCAAATTCTCAAAATAAAAATGATAATTTAGCCAAGTTAATATCATGGAGCAAGTGTGTTGTTTGGTCACATTCATGTGCAATTATTACTGGAGCTATTTTTATCCAGGGAAATGTCAGTCAGAAGAGACAGCTTACCCCTGAGAATGGTCCACTAAAGAGGTTTACTGGTTCAACAAGAAGTCCTGTGGTACCATTTTCTCCATCCAGCTTCTCCCCAGCCAGGTAGGCTAATTGACCAGAATTATAATTTACCTGTGTTAATGGGTAGAAAGTTCCGTGATCACTCACTATGACGTATACCAGTGGCCCTATTATAAGGTGGGTACGATTCTATTACATGATATAAGTGTGATGTTTATAATCTACCTCTATATCACGCTTATAACATGTTACACTTGAATGGCTTCCTGAAACAGTGTTATAGTGAGGAATCACCCCTGTATAACAGTAAACACCACCATAATTATAAGACAATACACTTTAATGGCTTACTGGAAAAGTGAGCGAGGAATCACCCTTGTATAACACCACCTCCTAATATTATACTAATGGCTTCCAGGAACAATATTATAGTGTGGAATGATCCCTGTAAAACAACACTTCACTTACAAGATAATACACATTAATGACTTCCTGTAACTGTTATAGGGAGGAAGAATCACCCCAGTATGACATGACCTCAGTTATAACAGGTTACACTTAGTGTTATTTTGAGGAATCACTCAGTTTTCTGGCTGAGATAACGTTATTGTTCAATTACAGAGTACGTGATTATGAAAATCCCACTAGAAATTAACATTTCAAACAGATGTTTGAATCTGTGTGGGCATAATCATGCAACATGATGAGGTTTGGGCACAAATTTTCATGAATTGGATGCTTTATATCTAAGAAATGTGGAGATAACCTGCTTTGTTCCTGTAGAATGTTGCTGTTATGGACCGCCATTTCAGTTGCTTGACAACTGATGGTAGTCGATGAATTCAAGATTGGGTTTAACCACCATTAAGTTTCTTTGATGAAACAAATATGTGTAATCACATTAAGCTGTGATTAGACATTCTTTTCATTAATGAAACTAAACACTTAGTTCAACTAACTTAGGAATTTCTCATTTACCATTTCTCTTCAAAGAACTCGAGTTGCAGTCATCTGAATTTGAAAAGTACAATCACTAGATTTTGCCTGGATTTACTTAGTAAGGAAAAATGCTTCGGAAAAATATAGTTTGAATAAAGTCATGAGCAATGCAGCAGTTTTAATATTGACTGCAATATTCCTGTCAATGCTATCAGAACAGAACTCCACAGCGCTGATAATTATGGCAGTTAGACATTCCCCCCCCCACTTGTTGATGTCTTATGTTGTTGGATTACATATATATAATGTACCTTTTTTCTGTTAATGAATTTGAATGATCAACATAGACCCTAATGATAGTTAGACCCTAATGATAGTTAGACCTGAATGATAGTTAGACCTGTGATAGTTAGACCCGAATGATAGTTAGACCCTAATGATAGTTAGAACCGAATGATAGTTAGACTCTAATGATAGTTAGACCCAAATGATAGTTAGACCTGAATGATCGACATAGACCCTAATGATAGTTAGACCCTAATGATAGTTAGACCCTAATGATAGTTAGACCCGAATAATAGTTAGACCTGAATGATAGTTAGACTTTAATGATAGTTAGACCCGAATGATAGTTAGACCCGAATGATAGTTAGACCTGAATGATAGTTAGACCCGAATCATAGTTAGACCTGAATCATAGTTAGACCTGAATGATAGTTAGACCCTAATGATAGTTAGATCTGAATGATAGTTAGACTCTAATGATAGTTAGACCCGAATCATAGTTAGACCCGAATGATAGTTAGACCCTAATGATAGTTAGAACTGAATGATAGTTAGACCCGAATAATAGTTAGACCCGAATGATAGTTAGACCTGAATGATAGTTAGACCCTAATGATAGTTAGACCCGAATGATAGTTAGACCTGAATGGTAGTTAGACCTGAATAATAGTTAGACCCGAATGATAGTTAGACCTGAATGATAGTTAGACCTGAATAATGGTTAGACCCGAATGATAGTTAGACCTGAATGATAGTTAGACTCTAATGGTAGTTAGACCTGAATAATAGTTAGACCTGAATGATAGTAATGCTTATGCATCATACATGGTGTTCAGCTGTATTTTGAATCACAATTCTTTATACTTTCATAAAACAAGTTATATTTCAAACTGTTAGATGGAGGTGAGATATGACATCCACAAGGTTTTATTTCCAGCACATCTCATCCCAAAGGACTCAGTTTGACCTGTAGGGACCTATAAGGCCAACACAACTGGCTATCTTCTGGTCACTAAGGAACTTTGTTACCATGTGGGTTACTCTATTTCCACTGGGTTATGCTTGAGCAAAACTGTTTTCTCAGACTACCTCTATTCTCAGACCACCTCTATTCATTGACTAACACTAACACCTCTATTCATTGACTAACACTAACACCTTTATTCATTGACTAACACTAACTTGCATCTCACATGAGATTTGAAACTGCTTAACATCCATTAGGAGACTAGAATCAGAGCCACTCCCTCCACCTCTTAAATATTTTCTAATGTATTATTATCAGAAAAAGTACTTGAAGAAACCAGTTTTTGAGTAAATTACGTTTCTTTGACAATATTTACCCTAATATGGGCATACCTACTCAACCACTCCCTGCAGCTACATCCCACTTTGTTCCAATAATGGCTGTCAGTTGATGGGGTTTTATCACCAGTTCCGCTTACGGGAAACCATTTTCCTTACCTCTGTCTTGGCAAACATAGCTTTTTCATATTTTTCTAGCTAAAACAAGCTGAAAGACATAGTTATTATCTTTTAACTTGGGAAGACTGGGAATATTTTCCTAATGGATAGGTTCTTGGACTATGGATCACAGCCCACTGGTGGGCTATGGGCTTGCACCAGCTGTTATATTAGCCACAGACAGAATACCTGGAAGGGGACTGTGGGTGCAAAGCTTTTGAGAGCCTTTGCTTTGATGTTTTATGATTTGGTAAATAATATTGAAGAAACGTGTCTGTGGACCTCAAATTCAAATAAATAAAAATGAACTAATAACTCAAATTACAATTTAAAAAGAAAAAATAAGATTTTAACATCTGCATGATACACACATCTATTAATAGTTATTACAATGTATTTACAAGCATTTGAGTAGATGCTTACAGGGTTGAATGGATAGAAGGACAAACATACATAATCAAATTGTGAATAAGTTTTATACTTTTCTGGTGAGTTACCACAAAGTTCTTTTAGCATTATGTTCATCTTTGTTTTGTTTATATATATAAATACACACACTTGTGCAATAATGCAGTAAAAACTGCTGCTAACCTATCTTGAAACCAGTTGTTGAAGTGAAATAGGTTATTTTTTGTTCTCATTTTATTTCTTCATGTCTTTTCTGTCCTGATGAACAGTGTTAATTCTTCCAAGAAGTACAACTCTCGGAACAATCCTGGAGAGGTGGTGTTGACATTTGGTGCCAAGGAGACAAACTTTCAGGGCACAGTCCAGGCTGAGTGTTCTATTGCATCCTACAACGGTGATATTGCTTTAAACAAACAGTTCAAATACATGTTCCAGAAACTCTCAGAGAAATGTCAAGGTAAATGTAAAAAAAACTTGGGTATGCCTGTATTTTCACATAGAGGTGAGTTAAACTTAGCTAATTGCAACTACAGGACATTATTGTTTTTGAAAGTAAAAAACAAAACCATTTGCTATTATATTTGTCTCCATATTTTCATTGAAAATTTTCAAAAATGAAAACCGGTCTACATTTCAAGACATTAATTTTACTGTCAGGGTTTGTGTTTTTTGCAATGATTTAGCATGACAAAGTTCTGTTTATTTATAATTCTAGTCTAATATATCACTAAAGTGCTGTATATTTTTTGCTGAAAGGTGCAAAAATCCAAGTGTCTCAGTGAGTGTGAATGAGAACATTACTTTAATCATGCCAATCCAAAGAGTTCGGAGTTATAATGAGAAATCAGCAAGAAATGTCAGCGAGATTTATGATCATGATTGAAAGATGAGGTATTGCAGTGTTGCCAGGTGCATGATTTGTATGCATGGAGATCAGATTTGCTGCCAGGTGCATGATTTGTATGCATGGATATCAGATTTGCTGCCAGGTGCATGATTTGTGTGCATGGAGAGCAGAGATGCTGCCTGAGTGTGTATTTCATATGCTTGGAGAGCAGATATGTACAAGAGCTGCAACTTTGTTTCAAGTCATGCATATAAAAAACCATGTGCAGTAAACATATTTTATTTAACCGTTAACCCATAAATTGCTTGTAATGAGACATGTTGCACCACAGGTAGAGGTCTCGTAGCATTTGTTTTGACATGTGAATTTGTTAAGGTAGGCAACTCATTGCACATCTGAGTACTTTGGCTGGACGTAGATGCTTGTAAAACTAAATTTAATTGGCCCTGTAACAAACATTCATGAATTGAATCTTGCATTCATCGAAAGACATTTAACAAATGCTTTTTTAGATGGCGCTTTAGTTTCATATTTTGCATAGGGTTAGATTTTTAAAGAAACAAATTCTCCATGGTTTTCCTCACTGGCTATTGTCAGTAGACTCTGGATGTAATAGATAGTTTTAAAAAAAACTGTTAACTCCTTTTATTTTGGTGTATGATTGATGGATGTAATTTGGATTATATAGTATACAGTTTGGCTTTACTTTGGGTTACAGAGTATACAGTTTGGCCTTACTTTGGGTTATAGAGTATACAGTTTGGTCTTACTTCAGATATACATCAATAATTTAAAAAAAAACACTGCTAGCTCCACTTGGTCATTTTCACTTCCTGGCCTTTATAGGTAAATCGTAAAAGAAAGAGCTGATACCTTCTTTACATTTTATATATTGAATAATTCATTCATTGCACTTTCAGAGACAGGTATTGTCTAGTTTGGCAAATCATTTTCCTTAAGTCAATAACAGCTACAGATAATGTACTTTAGACTAATTCAGGCTGATGTTTTGAGTACATGGGAGCAGTCATTTTAGTTTACTATGTGCTTAAATCGTATACAGTTTCCACAGGTACAACATCCAAAGAAATTTCAGTGATAGTACATGAAAGTAACATAGAGGCATAACAACATTCTCTCCCTGGTGCATGTTGCAAATGCAAACAATTTCACCTTACACCTGACACTATCTCGAAAGCTCACAATATCTAGAGCAAGTGATAATTTGGTATTTTAAAACAAGTCAGCATTTGTTAATTTTAATGCTTTAATTGCTGTATCCACATCAGACCATTCATCCTCTTCAGGCATACTGAATTCTTGAATCACCTCTCTATTTATTTATACACTAGGTACGATACAGTAGGTGATATATATCACACACACTATAAGTATTCATTGATAACTTCCACATGTCTGAATGTTCTGTTTGCCGCTTGACTGCATATTGGACTAATGTGGCCTTCCCAAACACATCAGAAGATAAGAAATTCAGTATGACTAGTTATCAGTATTTTAAACGGCTTTGTTATTTTGTGTTCACTTTCTCTATCAATGTTGGGATGACAGACTAGAATTACTACTAAGACTGTCAAAATACTGTCCAAGTAATCAGGTGTGAAGATATTACTCAGTTTTATTTCCTAGTTTGAAGCATTAAATTCTTTCTTATTGTGAAACGTTTAATTTTACAACATTGTAAAATTCTTTTAAATAGATACCCCCTTCTTCAAGGAAAATGTGAAAACTTATTAAGTTCATTTCATTTATTTATGACACCTATTATATTCTGGTCTAATTGTCTGTACAGTTGTAGAGATAGGGATTTAAGTTTCATTTATGACACCCATTATATTATGGTCTAATTGTCTGTACAGTTGTAGAGATAGGGATTTAAGTTTCATTTATGACACATATTCTGGTCGAATTGTCTGTACAGTTGTAGAGATAGGGATTTAAGTTTCGTTATGATTGGAATATCTCTTTGAGACATGCATTATGACAGATCCATAAACATTAGTACCTTTGCTTCTTTATAATACAGCTAAACAAAATGGCTAAATACAGAAATGTATCATGAAGACACTGTGAGCAAATATGTCACAGGCAGTATTCATATTTAGCTGTTGGGAAAGGTATTTGTGAAGCTTCCTTGACAGATCTGTATTGTTGCCATTGTTTCATAAAGCACTTATAAATTTTAAAAATCTCGTTGATTTAATTTTAATTGGTGTCTTTTTAAGATATGAAATATTTAAAATAAGTTTAACATTATGCCTGTGTTTCACCCTGCAGTTTTGGACAGCATTATAGAGGATCTAGCAGAAGGAATAAGGAAAACACACAACCTTGAGGAGTTTTCTCATGTAGCTTTACCCAGACAGGTTTGTACAGACCCTGAAATGGCTAAGTTTACCAAATCTACATTTCATTTGCATTTTATTCAGTTGTGGTCTCAGAAATGCTTTCAGATTTTGTGTTACTGCATTCATTTATCATTTTCTTTCAGATTTTGTGTTACTGCATTCATTTATCATTTTCTTTCAAATTTTGTGTTACTGCGTTCATTTATCATTTTCTTTCACTTGAACCAAACTGTAATAAAAATGTATTTATTGAAGTTGGGTTTTTGTTCTGGAAGGTGTAGAAGTGAGAGAATTGAAGATGCATAATATACAAAAGATAGGACTGAATTTAAAAAATCTAACCATAACTGCATTAAGCGTAAATATTTAAAGAGCTGTTGTGAGCCAATGTTATTTTATTATTTTGTTATTTTGTTTCTTTCAAATCAAGAATTGGTACAGATACAATCTCTGCTAATGATGTCATGCCATCAGTGGTGGTTGTTGCCACTCCCCCCAGATACAAACAACTGAAAAATCCATTTCTGTCTCTTAAACATTCTCCCACTCATTGTAGTTGAACATACAGAATTGTGACCATAGTTTCAAGTATTTATTATCAATAACTGGTAATTTCACTGCATATTGATGGATTTGGATTCAGTGTACAGTTACTGGAGGCTCTTGGTTTTATGTCAAAAACAGTTATTAATGGGATACTGTTTTTCACACTCCCATCAAAGATGTGGTATGCACAGTTTTAATTATGTAATAAAATAACAATGAGATTATAAATAAATTTTTTCAATAAATAATGTATAGGAATGTATTACATAAAGCTACACAAAATAAACTGTTTATCAGATGGTACAAGAATCAACACTGTTAGTAAGCAGAAGGTATTTAGAATTATACTTTGAATCATAAAAGAGCAGTTCCAGAATAAAATCAAGTGCATAGGGATCCTATTTCTTACTTGATTTGATCTTAAGAGAACAGGGTTCCATAACTCTGTACGGGGTTCCATAACTCTGTACAGGACTCTAAATCAAGTGTGCTCAGCGCCTCAGACATGGTCCCAGTCAGTGTAGTTTACACAAGTTATTGTAGGTGTCCATTTTGGGACTGTAAGAGCCTTCATGTAATCAGAGAGGTTACAGTGGTAAATACATCAATATTTCATGCTTTTATTTTTATACCAGTGTTACAATGGTAAATACATAAATATTTCATGAATTTATATTCATACCAGTGTTACAATGGTAAATACATCAATATTTCATGGGGGCCTCGAGTGGCCGAGTGGTCTAAAGCGTTCACTATTACGGATCACTGCCATCTCACCTCTGTCCGTGTCGGTTCGAGTCTTGGATTCGGCTAATGTGGTTATGTGAGAAAGCTTGCCAGAAGCTTCTCGTGGGTCGGTGGTTCTTTCCGGGGTTTTTCCGGGTTCTTCCTCCACCATTAATACTGGCCACCATGTATAGCCTATCTTGTGCTGAAAAGTGGCGTTAAACACTACAACAACAACAACAACAACAAAAATCAATATTTCATGAATTTATATTCATACCAGTGTTACAATGGTAAATACATCAATATTTCATGAATTTATCTTCATACCAGTGTTACAATGGTAAATACATCAATATTTCATGGGGGCCTCGAGTGGCCGAGTGGTCTAAAGCGTTCACTATTACGGATCACTGCCATCTCACCTCTGTCCGTGTTGGTTCAAGTCTTGGATTCGGCTAATGTGGTTATGTGAGAAAGCTTGCCAGAAGCTTCTCGTGGGTCGGTGGTTCTTTCCGGGGTTTTTCCGGGTTCTTCCTCCACCATTAATACTGGCCACCATGTATAGCCTATCTTGTGCTGAAAAGTGGCGTTAAACACTACAACAACAACAACAACAACAAAAATCAATATTTCATGAATTTATATTCATACCAGTGTTACAATGGTAAATACATCAATATTTCATGAATTTATCTTCATATCAGTGTTACAATGGTAAATACATCAATATTTCATGCATTTATATTCATACCAGTGTTTGAACCTGAAGCAACCAGATAAAAACTAAATGTAATGATTGCTGAATGCTGAATACCATCACTGTAGAAGGCTGATTTTTTTTTTTTTAGTTCATTGTTCAAACCATGCTAAGTAGTACCTGTACAGACATTGGCTCCTGTCATTTGATTTGGTACTCTCTTTTGTTGTTACTATTGATTATGTTATAATACAATTATTAATCTAGTCTCCACATTGCATTGAACTTTGAAAAAGCCCTTCTCTCCCACCTACTATTTGTGGAAAATAAGTTGTAAAGGCTGAGAACTACATTTAATGAATTGATTTTCAATCATTGAATAAAGACAACCATGTGGAATTCAGTTCCCCGTCATGGTGAATCTTCATTAAGGTTAGTAATGAGACATGGTGGTCATGGTTTACTTTAAAAAAACTTGAATGTGACGTGACTTTTGTCTCATGTTTAAATCGAGTGAAGCAGTGGAAAATTGGGAGAAGTGAGCGGGTCAAAATTTATCATAGCAAAATAATTTCATTCTTGGTTTTACTTGCTCTTTATATTATATCCTGTTGAGTTGAAAATACTTAAGTTTTCCATCTTGAATTGGAAAAAGTGCTGCATAATTCTGCTAACATTAGAAGGTAACCTGAGAAATAAGTAACTGTTCCCCCAAATATGTGAGTATTTACAATAAAGTCAAATTGGCACATGCCAGGTGATGGTTGATCAATGTCAATTTTGGCACATCATAGGTGATATGACACCAAAGGCAAGTAGGCACATCATAGGTGATATCACATCGAAGGCAAGTAGGCACATCGTATGTGATATCACATCAAAGGCAAGTAGGCACATCATAGGTGATATCACATCAAAGGCAAGTAGACACATCATATGTGATATCACATCGAAGGCAAGTAGGCACATCTCGGGTATTGGCATGTCAAAGGCAAATTGACATATTCCAGGTGTTGGCACATTAAAAAAACAAATTGATATATCCAAAGTGATGGCACATCAAAGACAAATTGACATATTCCAGGTGATGGCACATCAAAGACGAATTGACATATTCCAGGTGATGGCACATCAAAGGCAAATTGACATATTCTAGGTGATGGCACATAAGTGACAAATTGACATATCCAAAGTGATGGCATGTCAAAGACAAATTGACATGTTCCAGGTGATGGCACATCAAAGGCAAATTGACATATCCAAAGTGATGGCACATCAAAGACGAATTGACATATTCCAGGTGATGGCACATCAAAGGCAAATTGACATATTCTAGGTGATGGCACATAAGTGACAAATTGACATATCCAAAGTGATGGCACATCAAAGACAAATTGACATATTCCAGGTGATGGTACATCAGTGTCAAATAGACATATCCAAAGTGATGGTATGTCAAAGGCAAATTGACATATTCCAGGTGTTGGCACATCAAAAACAAATTGACAATTCCATCTTGAATTGGAAAAAGTGCTGCACAATTCTGCTAACATTAGAAGGTAACCTGAGAAATAAGTAACTGTTCCCCCAAATATGTGACTATTTACAATAAAGTCAAATTGGCACATGCCAGGTGATGGTTGATCAATGTCAGTTTTGGCACATCATAGGTGATATGACACCAAAGGCAAGTAGGCACATCATAGGTGATATCACATCGAAGGCAAGTAGGCACATCGTAGGTGATATCACATCAAAGGCAAGTAGGCACATCATAGGTGATATCACATCAAAGGCAAGTAGACACATCATATGTGATATCACATCGAAGGCAAGTAGGCACATCTCGGGTATTGGCGTGTCAAAGGCAAATTGACATATTCCAGGTGTTGGCACATTAAAAAAACAAATTGATATATCCAAAGTGATGGCACATCAAAGACAAATTGACATATTCCAGGTGATGGCACATCAAAGACAAATTGACATATTCCGGTGGTGGCACATCAAAGACAAATTGACATATACCAGGTGATGGCATGTCAAAGACAAATTGACATATTCCAGGTGATGGCACATCAGTGACAAATTGACATATCCAAAGTGATGGCATGTCAAAGGCAAATTGACAAATTCCAAGTGATGGCACATCAAAGGCAAATTGACAGAAATTCCAGGTGTTGGCACATCAAAAACAAATTGACATATCCAAAGTGATGGCACATCAAAGACAAATTGACATATTCCAGGTGATGGCATGTCAAAGACAAATTGACATGTTCCAGGTGATGGCACATCAAAGGCAAATTGACATGTCCAAAGTGATGGCACATCAAAGACGAATTGACATATTCCAGGTGATGGCACATCAAAGGCAAATTGACATATTCTAGGTGATGGCACATAAGTGACAAATTGACATATCCAAAGTGATGGCACATCAAAGACAAATTGACATATTCCAGGTGATGGTACATCAGTGTCAAATAGACATATCCAAAGTGATGGCATGTCAAAGACAAATTGACATGTTCCAGGTGATGGCACATCAAAGGCAAATTGACATGTCCAAAGTGATGGCACATCAAAGACGAATTGACATATTCCAGGTGATGGCACATAAGTGACAAATTGACATATCCAAAGTGATGGCACATCAAAGACAAATTGACATATTCCAGGTGATGGTACATCAGTGTCAAATAGACATATCCAAAGTGATGGCATGTCAAAAGGCAAATTGACATATTCCAGGTGTTGGCACATCAAAAACAAGTTGGCAATAAATGAATTCACTATTTTGTTTCATGGATTTTGTGTTTACATCAAACCAAAACTTTAAAGACCAAATGAGTAATTATTGAGCCATGAAGTTAAGACCCTGTTCAATAAACCATAAATATAGGTACTAAACAAAGTGTTATTCTTAGCAAAACCATGACCATTGATGCTTGCAACAGTAAACAAATTCACAGCATTCACATCCTACAAGGGCTTGATAAGAAGATCAAGACGAGGTAATTTCCTTGTCCGAGTGACAACTACTACTAAATTATTTTTCCTTGTCTGAGTGACAACTACTACTTAAATTATTTTTCCTTGTCTGAGTGACAACTTTTACTTAAATTATTTTTCCTTGTCCCAATGACAACTTCTATGTAAATTATTTTTCTTCAGGTATATGTTCTTCAAAGGAAAGGAGAGAAAAAATAATATTTTTAACTTCAAAAGAGGGAGTTCTGACTCATATTGAATAATAAAGTATTATCAAAGTGATTCTTCGCACAGGGTTTTTCTTATATTTTTGGGCACCTAGAATCCTGGCAAGAGTCCCAGTGATAATTACATAGCAGGTTTGAAAACTTGGGCTGTAGTGGGAGGGATATCTCGAACAGAGTCTATTCCGAGTCAGGCACTCACCTTGTTGGGTTAAGTTGAAACCCTGAATGAAATCTTTTAACATATTTGATGAAAAGATTCTTTTAAAAAAAAATTGGATGATGACACACAATTTTGTGACATTTAGCCATCTTCAATTCCTAGATAAATGATCCAAACCAAATGCAGTATTGGAAACCAAAGTAACTGAACCAGATAGACTATAAATATGGATTGAATATTTGCAAAATTTCTCAATCACATGGGTGGGAAATAAGCACAAGTGTCGCTCTTGTTAGCTTTATATTGCAGCAAACAAGATTGCATGAACTTTGTTTTATACATCGCCCCAAAATTTGTATACATCGCCCCAACATTTGTATACATCACCCCAAAATTTTTATACATCACCCCAAAATTTGTATACATCACCCCAAAAATTGTATACATCTTCCCAAAAATGTGACACATGCTATTACCTACAGTACATCCATCCATCACACCTTGGTCAAGTTTTGTATTTAGGTCAGTTTTCAGGCACTGTGGTAGACATTTGTGTTTAGGTCAGTTTTCAGGCACTGTAGTGGGGCATTCTTGTTTAGGTCAGTTTTCAGGCACTGGTAGGCATTTGTGTTTATGTCGTTTTTCTGATAATAGTACTCATTTGTGTTACATTAACACATTTCCAGGTTGACCATGTTTCCTTCAAGGACTTGCATTTTTCAGAGAAATGAAAGCATTTCAGAGTGACATGGATATAAGATACAAATTGTTTGTGACAATCTTCATGCAAATTTTTGTAGGAAATAAAAGTTCCCATGCATCTTTTCCTCAGCAAGCAAAATTTTGCATCACTTTTGCAGCAGCTTTGAATCAGAAATGTAAAGATTTGTATTAAGGTTTTGTGTTAACTTTGTGAAAGTTATACAAGATAACATACATATTTGTAGTTTGGAAACAAGACACAGTGGTAAAGCATATCATTGTACATAATTCTCAATTAACATGCTCATTTTGATTCCTGTTCCTGGTAGGAGGATATAACAGTTGCTGGAAGGATAAGTTGTGATTGCAATGGGAAGCTGAATGCCAAGTCTGTGCTATTAGAGGGCTCAATTGACACCTCTGCCGGCAAGTGTGTTCCTGTAGATCTGTCACAGCTCAAAGAGTATGCCTTATTTCCAGGACAGGTGGGTCTTCGTGGTTTTTTTTTTTTGTAACATGACAAATTGAATCACATCTTGGACATATTATTGTTTGCCTGTTCGTCTTTAATTGTAATATGTTAGAATGCATTATTTTCAATTGTGTACCATCACAGTGGATCATGGATATATTTTGGCAGCAGTCCAGTGAGTGAGTTCAGGGCTTGATTTTAAATTTTTTGATCATTTGCCCAGTCAGAAGAGTTTTCACAGAACCTGTTTACTCCGACCAATCTTTTACTTGCTCAGACCTATTTGGGGTCTAAATGAAAAGGAGAAGAAAAAACACTAGTAGCAAAACAAGATGAAATTAATAATACACACATTTAAATGTAAAGTTAAAAGGCAGTTAAACACTAGTTTGTATGAATGATTAAATAAGTTTACTTGAAGTTTAACAGATAGAGAGTAATTAAGCTGTTTCCACATCAATAAGGCAAACTGCTAATTTGGATTAAAGGTCTTAACTGAGTTATGTAGTTTAAATAGTGTAATGTATAAAATTTGTTATGCTTGCATGTGTACTGACAAGTCTGATATCGAAGCATCTGGTAGATTGAAAGGATCAAGATAGACTTATGGCATATGGATTACATTGGAATATGTCCTCATTTCAATGTAGACTCATGGCAGGATGGATTACATTGGAATAGGTCCTCATTTCAGGATAGACTTTTGGCAGTATGGATTATGTTGGAATGTCCTCATTTCAATATAGACTCATGGCAGGATGGATTACATTAAAATAGGTCCTCATTTCAAGATCTTCTTTTCAAGACAGACTTATAATAGTATGGATTACAAAGCAATAGGTCATCATTTTCAAGACAGACTTAGGCAGTACGGATTACATTTGGAATAGATCTTTATTTGAAGTAAAGATTGAATGTTTCAGCAAAAATTCATGTAATTATCATGAAGAGTATAATGGGAAAATGGTATGAAGTACACATTTAATTTATCTCATCATTTGAGTTATAATTTCTACTTTTCTTTTTCTTTTTTTCTCTTTTTTCAGTAACATGCCCTGTCAGACAACCTGGATTTGTTTATACTTGTTCTGACCTTAATTTTATTTACCACAGGCAATTGGACAACCATTAATGTGGAGCCATTATATTTTCTTTTGCTATAATAGCTGATAATAATACATTAGAAGTACACTCACCAACTTGCTAATCTAGCCCACCCAAACTAAGAGAAAACCAGAGATGTTCACCACATCTTTCTCTTGTTGGGGTTGGACTTGAAGTGGAGATGTTGGAACTGGATGGACAAAATAAATAATAGATAAAAGCGATAATGATGCAGCTTTGCTTCACAAATGAATTTGTATGTTGTGACTAATGTGTAGATTTTGATAGACAGGGGTTGAAGGATAGATAATCCAACCGATTTGTTTGTGATGTGATGAGTTGTTTGACTTTTCTTCTCTTACACTAAGAGTTTGTTGTATACAGATTCCATTGTCTTGGTATAAAAATAGTTTCTTAGACCCATGTTTTAATGTTATTCTTTTGTTTTCAGATTGTTGCATTTGAGGGAAACAATAGTACTGGACAGAAGTTTGTTGCGAAAAAATTATATCAGGTATGGCTGGAAATTTGACTCCTTAATGTTTTGACATCAACATTTTTTTAGTATAACCTTTTTACAATAGAAATGATTGAAATATTTTACTCTTGAAAAATCTTGTTGCTGAATCTGTTTGAGAGAGAATACAGTCTCGTGAATTTTTTTCATATAATATACATTCATATGTTTATAATCTGCCCTTATATGTATGTTCATCCATTTGGACAAACATATACATATACATTCATCTGT
This sequence comes from Sinohyriopsis cumingii, assembly GCA_028554795.2. Classification (NCBI taxonomy): domain Eukaryota; kingdom Metazoa; phylum Mollusca; class Bivalvia; order Unionida; family Unionidae; genus Sinohyriopsis; species Sinohyriopsis cumingii. The sequence goes on from CM068825.1 coordinate 2,634,517, forward strand.
TTAGACAAACATTGGTGTTTATATGAACATTTATCTGTTTAGACCAACATTGGTGTTTATATGGACATTTATCTGTTTAGACAAACATTGGTGTTTATATGAACATTTATCTGTTTAGACAAACATT